>NWUY0304688277.1:0-22020 GCA_004151065.3 Larix sibirica
AAAGCTTTATGATCCTAGCTTCCACACCTCTAGGACGGGGGGCCGCCCGTTCCACCCATTAATTCCCACCACCTTTCCTTACTGATCTTCAAGTAATAAAGTTGTAGAGGAGCAGTAGTGAGCATGAGGAAAAACGCGCTCTGCACGCACTCTAAAGTTCCTGTATTATATATATGCGATTATGCAAAATCGCTCAGTAGTGTAGCTCCACGTGGTAGCTGTAGGAGTGTGCCCTGTGTCTAAGTAAGAGGTTTCTTTTTCTCTATGGATTTAGGACTTAAGGCAGTCTAAACTGATATAACTATCTTATTTATTAGTAGTGGAACCTTTCAAATCATTATAGTATAAGCTCCATGGAAAGGGGAAACTAGCCTTACGGACACTAAAGAGAGCAGACTTACGTGTAGAAGAAGGTAAAGCCCTCTTTCTTTTTCCACCCTTTACACAATCTATCTCCCTCACTCACAAAAGTGAATCTAATATTATATATGAGATTATGCAACAACAATATGAGAGTCTTATTTTGAGTAGCCTACTACTACTGGTACTAAAGAACTATAGCTAAATTATTGTAAGAGTAGTAGCTGTCTGTGTCCACATGCACTAAGAACTACTACCCTCCTTTAGTCCCCATACTAACTAAGGCCATAGAGAGTTCAAGCCAAGTGAATGAAAGAAAGTAAGTCTCATTCTTTACTACTTCTGCACTACTAGGATAGGAGTGGAAATAGGAGTTAATTATACTTCTAATTAGAGCTGTATTGAAACTCTTCTTGCAATCTTTCTAACTCCTACCTGTGTAGGGTGGATGTGGCACTTGTGTATGTATGGCCAGAAGCAGTACCAGAATAAGATTCATTTATCAATCCTTGTCGTCGTTATTCTTATAAAGCTGCACTCACAGAGAAAGCCCCAAGCTGTTGTTTTAAGAAGCTGTAGTTTCAGAAAACGGATAGTTTAGTCTACTTGCCTTAGTCCTTCTTAGAGTAAGGTTCCATGGCAATAAGCCTTAATAAACTATCTTAGCCCAAGCATGAAGCTGCATAGACTGCCCCCTATGTACTGTATAGAGTGAAAAAGTCATAGAGTGAAGCTAGAGTGTAAGCTTTAGCCTTAGTAAGTTATTTAAGGTACTACTAGCCGGACTGCCTTAATCTCCATGCACACTACTATAGACTGCCATACGGTAATCGTATTAGTCTTTGTACCAGCCCTATATTAGTAGTATCCCTAGTCCCTTGCCTACTGGTACGGACTTAGTCTTAGCCCCATGCCGCCCTAAGATAATAGCTTCAGTCCCTGGTCTCATGGAGTAAGGCCTTAAGGTATCTCTTTCTTGCTTTCTTACTTTTTTTCTTAGCCTTATTAGTTATTGAACTATTATAGAGTGAAGCTGGATAAGGTCTACTTTCATCTCCTTACTTGTGATGGATGCTTATTGAGTCATGACTCCTTCCTATTCCCATAAGTAGTGATAAGCAAGTCACTATGGTGTAATTGATTCCTAGCTAGTCCCATGAGCTACGGCGAAGAAGCTAGCTAGTTCTCCTGAGCTACAGCGAAGAACTTCTTCTAGCTCTATAAGAAGTGTTCCATATGCTATTAGTATAGAACTAGATGCTATTAGAATGAAATTCTATTTCTCTCTCCAGTCTCCATTATGCACGTATTACGTATAGTTTAAGCATGAAGTACTGCCAATAGTTACGTATTCTACATGAAAAGTAAGGTTAACAGCAATAGAGGATTATAAAGTACCCTGAGTCTGGGATCCGGCTGACGTAGAGGCCTCTGCACTTACACAGGGCTGCAACTAATTTGTTGTACGAAACCTTTGGAGCATTAAGGAACTAGAAGCCAGGAATATCCCAGTTGTCAGGAACACATGCGATTACCAAACTACCTTGCCTTTTTACTACTCTTTCACTTCCCGGAACTTTTAGACCTGGAGCCGGAAATAGAACAGGAATGTACGTAGTTAGTTGGTGAGTTAGTTAGTCGGGACGGGAATGCTATATACCTTACCCTGGAAACCCGCTATCTGCAATAACTAGATATTCACAGGCCTTAGACCATAAGGTCTTTGGAGGGAATGCTATCAGACCAGTATGCCAGATGGGATGGGATGGGGGATAGGGAATAGGGAATCAAATGGCAATAGGCATTGGCAATTGGGATCGGTTCATGAGCCCTTACCACCTAGTAGAACTATAACTCTCACTACCCGCCAGATCCTTTCCAGTAAAAGAGCTTTCCCTTCCCACACGTAGCGTAGTAGAACCAGAACGTAGCAAGTACATGTTTTCACATAGAATCCTTTCTTATCTAGTTGGGCCAGTTAGAATCAAATTGGTCAAGTTAGATCACTGTTTTAGCACGAGGAGAGGAATTGTCGCTTCCCGTCTGGGTCTTTTCATCCCTCCTATTTTTTGATGGGCTTGTTACAATTTCAATTCTTTCATACAGTAGGCCAGCTAAACCAGGTCTTCTTAGCCAAACCCATCACCAAAATTCTTCTAGTTATCAACCTCTATTACTCCTTACCCAACCCACTACTTAGTTATGCCCCAAACCTTTGAGCAAGCGTTGGATGGGCTTCAACAAATATAGCTGTAGGATGTGGATGGGGTAGGCATACTTTCACAGGCTTCAATAACACCACTTCTAGTTCTATAAGAATGCAATTGTTGTACCAGCTATTATCTTACTCTGCCTACTGAAGAACCTTTACTTACGTGCATCCACCTGTTCCCTTTACTCTATCTTTCCTTTGTCTTATCGTACAACCTATGTGTATTCAAGTAAGATACATTTTTGGGAAATCCAGATAGAAATAAGCAATGGGCATAACTACGACATATCCCATAGTGAAGGGAATATAATCAAGTAATAATATAGTTGGTTGATCCGGTTCTGAAAGGAAAATAGGCAGTTCCCACCAACCAATGCACTAAGGCAATTAATTTAGCAAGTGGTCTAGGGCTAACAGGTAGAGGTATTTAGGTGGTTAAGGTGGGCAGGCATTAACTGAAAGGCAGATAGGTTTATTCCTAGAATAGTGGGTTATAATTGATTAATCATATCGTACCGGCTCCTCAGCGGTAACAATAGATAATAGTGTGAAAAAAGAAGCATCCATCTGAAAGCAGGTGTGACTCCAGGCCAGTGAATACTTTCTGTATGCCTATCCCACCCGTCTACCTCTCCTCTATGTGAAGCCCTTCCTTACCTTCCATCTGTTCGATGCTGTAAGTCTAAGTAAGACAGTATCCAGTAGTAAAGTTTCTAAATGCCGTACCCACCATTCCATTCCTCAAGCAAGTGGTTGTATGGAAGCCCATCCAATAAATCACTAAGTTATAAAAGTGAGGCACTCCGTGAAGGTTTATTCAAAAGCAAGGTTGTGGGTTGGTAGCAGTAGGTAACCAAAAATGAAAGCAAGTGCATCTAATTCTTATCCTAAGCAATCAGTCTAAATTAATAACTAGTATCTGGCCAGGTAAAGCCTTCCCCCCTAGTTTATGCCTCCTTAGTGGCTACTCCCTTGTTTATGTGATGCCCATTACCTACAGTCATCATAGCCAGTCATAGAAGGAGACAGTCATTGCGAAAGGGTTATAGCTATAAGCTCTAGTCATTGCCAGTTATCATAGTCATAAGGTCATAGCCAATCAGAGCCAATCATAGTTGCCTTAAGGTAATTGCCAATAGCCAGTGGTCATTGCCGAGAGACGGGAGTACTTGCCGATCATATTGCTGCCTTTGCTGGGAATTCTGCTGATGCCAATTCGACTGATGATGCAAATGATGCTCTTGAAACTGCTGATCGTAATGCTGGTGCTGGGACTTCTAGTCGTTATGCTGGAAATCATTATTATTAGGCTGGGTCAATTGATGCTAGGGATCTCTTTTTACTGCTGGCAATAATGTTGGTTCCGCTGATTATGGGAATTATACTGGAACTGCTATTGGTACTTATGCTTGGAATTATGCTGGTTCTATTGCTTATGCTGGGAATTCTCTGGTTAGACTTGCCTACCTTTTCAAACCTATCCACCCCTTATACCTTCCCCAGCCTATTTATTTATTGTCCGAAAGGGAAGGCATTCCTGCACCTACCTACCTTAGCGAACTAACCCTCCTATAAATCTATCATTTACATTTTTGTTTGCCTTGTTGCCTTACAAGAACAACAATGCCTCTGGGCCATTCCAACACACCTTTTTCACCAGTTTGGTCCAGCAAGACTGAACACATCTTTTATAGTAAAGCTAGTGTATACTTCCAAGACACTGAATATCTCCTCAATACTTGGGCAAACCAGTGAGAAGAGTCATATCTAAAATCCTCATTCATTATTGTGGAACCATGCACTGTGATTTGTTCCCTGAGTTATTTTAAGGTTAATGTATGATTCCATGCTTTTTTATTCTTGCATCCTATTTGAATAATTTTTTTGTAGAGCCCTGTTTCAAGTTCTAGCGTTTTGTGATTTTTACTAGCTTAGCCACTTGATCCCAAGCCTCCTTGTTATAGCAGTGTTGACATGTACAACCACGCCGCTATACATTTTAAGATAATTCATGCAAGACCTTTAATTACCACTGGAACTCAGTACCATATAGCGTTTTCGGTAAATGCACATATATACCTGCTAACCTTGTTCTGGGAAATTGAACATGCTATAATGTTTTGATCAAAAGTACATCCCATATAGTTACGATATTTTGCATATACCTGTTCCGTTGTCCTTGCTCTTGTTGGCTTTGCTACCAATGATGGTTATTCAACGGTAGCTTCCGGATCGGGAACTAAATATGTCTTAATACTAGCTTACTTGCTAAATATACTAGCTAACTAATATACCAAGCTAATAATAAAAATAATACAGATAAATACTATTTCTATTTATTTCCTAATCCAATACCGTTTAGTTATTATTATATTTAGTTTTCAATCCTGTTGTTCGTGATCTCCTTGATCTTGTTGATTCATATCCTCCGGTCGAAGAACCAATTGATCCAGAGTCAGTGAATGATCCTACAAGGGCAGAAGCAAGGGTTGTAATAAAGTGGCTAAGGCGGAGGTCTAACCAAGTGTATCCCCGGAAAAAGCTAGCATAGAAGAAGCCTACCACTTATTCAGGCTCAAATTGACGCCTTTACATTGCCTGATGTGGGCAATAGGTAATAAGTAGTTGGCTTTACTTGGTACCTATACTTTCCATAGAAACTCTCGTGCCCTACTCTATTGAAAGGGAGAATAAAGTGAATACCAAATTGATCCGTGTGTGAATGTGTACCCGTGCAATGCAATATATAGACGTGCGGGTGGATCATTTCAAAAAGGAGTTTTATGCCTTTCAATATAAATAAAGAATACCCACCCATTTCAACCCTGCCCCCTACAGAAAGAGTAAGGCTTTGCTTCACTGATAACTTCAATTTCAACCTGGCAAAATAGAAGGTGAACGACCTGAAAGGGTATAGTTTAGTGAAGATCAATTTATTGAAGAGGTCTTATGAGTAATTAAAGACCTTCCAAATATGCAATTTTATTAGACTAAAAAGGAAAGGCTTGCTTGACCAAAGGGAGGGCAAGGGTGAATAAGGCGGTTTTGTAAGATCTGTTCCGCCTAAATGTCTTGCCTGTTGCAAACGGTGGTGCTGAAGAAGCCCCTAAGCGCATCCCACTGGAACAAGGTGCCTACCTTGTAAGGTCTAGGTGTGTTAACTTGCTGCCTATTATTTATGAGATTATGTGAGCCGAGCATTCCCATCCCAGCTCAAGCCTAGCAGCAAAGCCTAGCAGCCAAAGCGTGGCTTCCCAAGCGTGGCTTCCAGTCCCCCAGTAGGTAGGAGCATTCAAATGTTCCGTAGCTTGAAGTGAGGTCGAGGTATAGTTTGCTTATGTTTTTGTCGAGATCGAGATTCGAGGGTATAGGGTCTGGGTCCAGGTCGAGGTATGGCTGCTGCTATGGCTAGGTTTCATGTTTAGATATTCTGTTTAGTCCTAAATTGTCTGTCCGTTGTACTGCCCACCCACGACACTACTTTGTTATGTGTGCCATCAAATGAGTAAATCACTGCTGCCTCTCTTGGAAGATGTGGATTAGTGGGTGATAGGGCCTATCGCGAATTGGTGATATGGGCAGCCATTATTATTCATCCGCCGTCCGGGCTGGGTAAAAACAACTATTCTTTTTATCGGCAATGACCCAAAAGCAATTACTAGTGGCTATTGGCTATAAGCTGACCCTAAGGCAACCAGCTCTTCTTTTGGCTCAAGGGGACTAGCTCAGAGCTCTATGGAGGAAGGGTATAAAACTTCAATTGCTACCAGCTCTTTCTTTTCCGGGCTCAAAGGTGGGTTTAATTAAAGGAAGCTCTAAGGTGTTTCAATCCTGGGGAGTTTTTATAGATATATTTTGTTTAGCCGAAGCTTCCACTCAGTGTTGTGTGCTCTGCTCAAATAAAGGGCTATATGCTCATATATAATGGAGAAAAGGAGCTCTGGTCTGAGGGGTTTTCTGGGGGTGGAATGTGAAAGAATCAATCATTCTATTTGGTAATAAGATCTGCCGGCTCATATGATTTTCCACCACGAGAACCTATAATTCAAGGGGTAATGTGGATCAAAGCAATAAAGGTCCTGAAGCGCTGTTTGTATCTTGGGTTCTTTGAAAGGAAAAAGATTCTGTAAGGGGCCAAGTCTAAAGTTAGCCTCCTCTTAAAGATTTCTATATTTCAAGAAGCAAAGGATAGAACCACCCCAAAGATATAGGTTTATATATTCCACCCATTCTAAATGAGGAAGAGTATTGCTATCATTTGTTTCTAAATGGGCATATGGAGAAGTATTAAAGGTCTGCCTACTATTATGCGCTCTTATGATTCATATACTAAGGCTAAACACACTCTATGTCTTAGTTGCTAAAGTACACTGACACTACTTACTTTTTGGATTTTTTTGCTCTTTGTGTTCCTCTGCCTGCAACGCTATAATTATTTGCCACAGGACCAGGACCACCACTCTGGGTTCAAGGGTTGTATAACGAGAATCTAAAAGGTGTAAGCTAAAGGTCTAATTGTGGTATGCCAAGGCCTAGAATGCGGGTAGAGATGGTGTGTAAAGGATATCATCGGGCTCTAACTGGCTTTCTTCGTTGAGTAGTGGTTGAAGGAGAGAAGTGGAAGAAGGAGTAAGTAAGTGGAGCGTAGCGACCCTCTCCCCCTTAGTAGAAAGAAGTGGAAGGCGTAGGAGAAGAGGGGTAGGATATAAGTCCCAGTAGTGGAACCAGCACAAGCAGCACAAGCACCACCACCACACCACAACCTTTCTGGGCTCGCCTAAGGGGTAATTTGAATTAAAGCAAGGAAGCTCAAGGTGTAAGGTGTTTTATGGGTGCCTGAGGAAATAGATTCTGTTCAGTCAAAGCTTTTACTAAGTTTTTTCTTATTCCTCTGAGAGAAAGCGCGATATCTCTGATTCATAATGGATAAAAGGAGGTATGGGCTCTATGGGGTTTTTCTGTGGGTGTACTGACCTTTTAGTTTTTATTGGCTCATAAGATCCTCTGGCTGCTACGCTCTTACTTATCATTGACTTATCATTGGCAACAGAACCACAAGCACCAGCGGGAACTCTGGGCTCAAAGGGTATAACGATTGAAGCTCATGGGTCGAGGCGTAAGGTCTATTGGAATAATTTATTAGTGAAAAGTTCATGCGGTACCAGGCCCAAAGATCAAGTAAATATGGCGAAAAGGTTCAAGGTATTATGATCATGGGTAAGACAATGTCCTGATCCTGGTCTGTTCTTTCCTGACTAATTCTGTCCTGATGAGGCTCGCTGTAAGCGTTCAAAGCTGTGATACCTGCCCAGAGAAGACCGTCCCTGAAACCGTAAAGGATACCCAAGTATGTGACTCCGCGCTGTTGTTGGTGGATCCCGGACTGTATTACTATGTCCTAACTTAGATTGCCCTACCTAAGTGGCCATACCTTTGTATTGACCCAGCCCGTAGACACCCTCGTTGTTACCTGAAAGTCTCACTAATGTCCTGACTTACCTGCCCTGCTCTGATGGCCCGTCAAAGACCAGACCTGAACTGACCAGCCGTGAATACTGGTACCTTACAAGCAAATAGATTGTACAAGACCATACCTTGCAAGACAAGATTGTATATCTATTCATCACTATCCAATGGAAATGGGTGTACCTTAAAGGGTCAATTGATCAACCCTAATGGGAAGGGCAAAGCAAGGAATGTACTACTGGGTTTGGTACTGGTCCTGACTCTCTTTATATTGCTCTCTCCTCCCAAATTAGTAGCTTCCAACGACATGCGCTATGGTCCTAAACCAGACCTCAAAAGATTGCTGTACAAGCCGAGATCCAGAAAATACCAGCCCTGAGTACCGTATGAAACCATATAGTAGCAACCAGCTAGTATGAAATGTGCCTGCCCTCTGTCGGCCTGACTTTGTCACAATTGTCCTGACTCGGCTGACCATCCCTGAAAAGTGCCATTCCCAGACCTCAAAGGAGAAGAACCGTTTTCAGGCAAGATAAATTGCTAACCGGAGCCGTACCTGATACCGTCCCAGCGGAGAAAAGACCATAACAGCGGGATCAACATTTATCAAAAGGCTATTAAGTTTGTGTCATTCAAAAGGCCCGTGTTTCAAAGAGCGTAAGGGGTAAAGGAGCATACCCCCCTTTTTTTAATCCTACCAGGTATGAAGAGTAGTTTTTTATATTCCAGACTCGTGCTATCCTAAACAAAATCTTCCGGTGTTTTGGTTGAGGGGTGGTAGGCGTTGTGCTAAAAGCGTAGTAAGTAGGTAAGATTCAAAGTATGAATTCCCTAGATTCCCACCACCACCAAAGACGTAGGTTGAAACGGCTTAGTTTCCTACTGTTTCCAGGGCTCCAGGGCATATTTATACTATTCTCCTAAAGTAAATAGTATGTTTCCAAAGTAGTAGGTGCGTTCATTATATATGAGATTATATGAAAATAGGCTCCTCAAAAACTTCCGATGTTTCGCCTTCATTCAATTATTTCTTATTAGCGAGCCACTATCATTGCGTATCAACAATGATGATTATTACGATGTTGCGAAGCGTGAAGCCAAGTATTCTCCTAGTTTAGTAAGCAAGCCCCAAAATATGGGTATCCAAGCCAAGTATTCCCGCCCCAAAGCGAAAGCATCTTGCGAAATAAAGAGAAACTTCCTTGCCCTCGGAAGGACAAGCGGCTCCGCTCATGAAATAAAATTGGAGTAATCAAAAGTATATTTGGGTGCCCCAATGAGTGATTATTGTGCTTTGTACAGAATTCTAAAAAGAGTATATTCATTCCCTACCTAAGTGGATCAAAATAAGGCCCTTACTTTAGGGATATAGGTAACTTTATTATAAATGAGATTATGTGAAGTGCTATATATCCTCTGTAAGTTCGTATTTCGATATATTTTCTCGGGCATGTAAACCACCTGCCTAGGGGGCCCTTATTATCTTGGCCGATGATGACGTGGGCAGTGAATTGTCCGTCCGTTGTACCGCCTAACCTACACTAATGTGATCCCTCCTCAAATATTAATATAAATTAATCAAGCGGATGGGGCTTTATAATTGTTTCCAGAAAGCATAATGCATGTATGAACTGATAGCATAATGTAGTATTGGTTCCAGAAGGCAAGGACTATGCACGCTGATTGTCGGCAATGCTTGGCAACGAAATACCGGTAATCATACCTATAGAAACGCTCTGCAAGTGTATAGTTTATAGATAATAAAATCTGGTTAGAATGACCAATATAGGAGTTATCGGACTCCCAAAAATAGCGTTTTTATTTACTAAAACCAGAGAATGATGACCCATCGGTGCTCACCTTCGTACCTAAGGAGAGTAGGGTTTTTTAATCTGTTGCAAGCGAACTTTGGTACCTTTGCCCGGGTATGCCATGGAATGTGGGGCGTATCATCTATCGAGCGGTAGCAATCCATCCAACCTAATGGGGCAAGGGTAAAAGCATATGTCCTGTTGAAGCGGGGTAATTACCAGGGGAACTATTAAGATGTGTAAGTTTTCTGTGGTAACGCCTATCCTCCTATCCTATTCCGATGAGTCAGTTTGTCAGCTTGATTATATATGTTATATAGATTGACAATTGTATCGTCAAAAAAATATGTACGTTGTAAGTAAGATTGTGGATCGGTTCAAAATCCAAGAAGGCTTTGACACCAGCGACTAGCTATAAGCAATGATTGTCTCTCGGCTGACCGTCTAGCACACCTCCCGGGAATGATACAGTTTCTGGGTGACGACCTCCTTACTTATCGGCAACACTGTAAAAGACCACCTCCTGGCGATGTGACTGGTTGGGAATGACTGTCTCTATCCCAGTAAAAGCCGAGCCCGCGATATTCAGTCCAAGTAGCCCAACCGAGCGGCCCAACCGAGCCCGGGAGCCCCTCCAAGTATATCATAATGGCATCCAGTTTAAGTAGTACTAGTGTTCTGTAGCGTTAAGTGATTTAAAGGGGTGAGGGTTTTGAAGGCTATGTTTCCGTCGAGATAAAGGGTCGAGGTTATTATAGATCGAGGTCAAGAGTCTAGGTCTCCTGGTTAGGTTTCCTTCGCCGTGGGACAACCCCTCTCAAAATATGTTATCTGTTCCGTTGGCCCATGCATCATATAAAATATGTAATCTATTCCAAGCGAAAAGTTATTGCCTGCTCCCGACTTGGTGCTTAATATGGTAGCTATAAAAGCGGATCCACTCGAATAAGGCCCCTTCAAGGTATAGGTGCGGTAACTTATATTATATATGATATTATTCATACTTACTTACTAGTATTTTGTTTATTAATCGCCCATTCATTATGAACCCCCCCTAGCTTGGCTTCATTAGGCTTTAGGCCACTGGTTCCTTTCTTACTCTCTCTCTCTCCTCCTCTCAACTGGAGGCCATTAATAAACTCAATAAATTCTCAGTGGGCTTGGCAAAAGGTTAGAGGTTACAGGCTTCCCTTCTTCCTTCCTGGTTAGAGGCAAAATAAAGGCTTATTCTGTTGTCCTTGTTGGACCTAGCTTCTGTTGAGAGGTTCGAGGCTCCTTCCTTCCATACTTTTCTTGTGCATCGATTGGGATTTATGGATGACGATTATTTATCGATATATATAATATATATATATAATTTATTAAAAAAGTGATTTATATCAATTTTATCAATAGCTGGATGACACAATAGGCCATGAACATAAATAGATTTATAGAGTGTCACGCCAGCAGTGTGAGGACCCTTAGACCAATAGGGAGAGGAAAGGGATATCCTTTAGGCGACCGATATATATAAGATATCTTTCCCTTCTTAAAGTCCAGGCTGTAATATCATAGTTTTCAATTCCCGGTTTATTAAATCTCACAGAGCAGATTATATATAATATATAAATAAGGCCCTACATTTCATTGAGCAAAAATGCTCTTTTAGCCACTTATTTTGAAATGTCTTATTTATTTTACTTAGCTTAGCTAACAAACCAAACTTTATTACGTCAGCTACTTGAGTGATTGGTTCTGCACTGCCTGGGTCTGCACGAACTTCTTTAAGAGATTTTGGCACGCTAGCCAGACTTCGTACATACATTTGCTTAAAAAGGGAGATCTCAACCATTACATTTTATACGGGATTCTCTATTTTTATAATTTAAGAACAGAGTGTCTAAGCCCTCATAGTCCACCCAACAAAATGATTTACTAAAGTAAATCCCACCCAATATTCATTGAGTAACTCCATGAAACAACATTAGTAAACCGCCGGCTTGGGAAAGACTTGAATATCTATCTTGTGCTTTGACACGCTAACTCCGGATTGACTTGTATAATTTTGATAACTAGGGATTGGAAAACATAACTCTATCACTACTAAGTGTTTCTATTGCATACGCCTTATATGTCTCACTTCGGGAACTTCTAAGGCCAGGGATATAATTCAGTGCACAAGGTCAAGGAGATAAGTAAGTACATAACCCCATAAAATAACTTAGCTAACAAAATGGAGCAAAATCATTTCATAAGTACAACAAGGAATATATCCAGAGCCTTTTTAAACGCGCCCTTAAGACATTTTTATTTAAGAACTTAAAATGACCCTTATTCTCACTGTATTCTAAAGGTTTTAATTATACAGAATAGTCAGGCAACTAGCTTTTGCTCAACAGACATCTCAGAATCCCCCAAACGTACTACCTCCTAGACATATTGCCTATATATAGTTCCCAGGCATACTAACCCCTTTAGTTCACTCTTATAAAACTAAAAAGTAATCTATCTACGACCTTTAGTCGTCAAATGCTACATGCAGCGTTTAAATAGAAACTCTTTTAAGATAATCATAAAATAGAAAATCTAGTCAGCAATGTTAGAACTAGCGCACACTCTAGCTAGAAAGATACATTCAATTATACATTTATAGGATTTGGACTTATATCATATCACCTTCAATGTATTAGAAACTCTTAAATATCTTAAATATTAGTATACAAGTTGTATTCCCTTCCGACATTAGGGTGACCGAAAACCATGGTCAAACATGCTCACCTTGACCCATCCATAGGCCATGATTAGAGGAACATGCTGAGACTTTGCTAATCACATCTGAACCCGTGTAGGAAAGCACAGTTCCTCAAAGATTATAATACTTCGCGGTTAGGTCTATTCGATGGATATCCTTTCTGTCATACTCAGGTTAGTTGACTGAACAGCACACAACCACTGTGTCTGCACCATAATTTCGCCACTGTGGACATAACCTAAAGTTAGCAAAGTGGTTAAGTTTCAAACACTGTTGTAAAATTTATTCTGGGTCTCAACTAAATCTTTTGCATGGAAAAATCCACGAAAAGAGGAAGCTCAATAAGGAAAAGGTATCTTCTCCCTTTAACAGCCTAGCCAGATAGAAACGAAATACAAACAACCTACTAGATAAAGTAACCAACATATCTTGAAATAGTTGAAACTCTCTAGTATTCCACCACCCCTTCGACATTTCACCTTGACCTAGTAAGGGATGTTCGCCCCGTAGGATTGCTTCCACTAGACCAGGGTTTCAATGTCTAATTGCTTATTCCAGTTCAACCCCATGCCAGGAAACATTACCTGGACGTTGATTCCTGGAATTTGCTCCCGTGATTCTCATGCTAGTCAGCTGGACAGATATATAACCACTATGTCTAGACCAACATTTTGCAACTGTGAGTGTCATTTGGACATCGAAGAGCTAGCGAGTGGAATGGTTAGGAACAGTATAATTATAAAGCCGCTCCATCTCCTGGAGGACTTCACCTCCTTATTTCACACCCTTCCGTAATCATACTCCCTACCCATCCTTTCTCAACCCCATTTAGGAGAAAACCAGTTCCGTTGGTGGTTTTATGGATGTACCCTTTTTATTCTCGCACTAGTCAACTGAACAAGCATATAACCCGCCCCTACCCTAGCATACCAGGCATAGGCACGACATGCCTTCATATCAATCACTTACCGGGTGGAAATAAGCCAACAAGACGGTAGCTTTCCGGATTGCCAACATGACAATTGAAAGGAAGCTTTTTATTTACTTATTCCCTTGGCTTGTCCTGCCAAACCACTACCACTATTTGGCCTCCACTGCTTATATCCATAAAAGCACTTGAACGCCACGCCTGCTGAGCTGATCTGACGGTTCGACTAGCTGGCTTGCTTTATAACCAATTACAAAAATGATACGAGTCATTTCTATCTCAATACTTAAACTTACCGGGTGCCAAGGATATAAGTCAACAGGTATGGTCAACCCAGAATCTATCTCGCTTGTATACAGAGATCTCATTCTCTATTAATTACGCTTGGGCTTTCCACGCCCCCCCCAACGGACACGTGTAGGTTAGTAGCCTAAATCCAGGACCAATTAAAGCCAGGGAGATAAGAACCTCGCATTGCTTTAAAGTCATTAAAAAAATGAATGGCGAAATCGCGTAAGTAATGAGATTGTTTTTATAAAGGAGAAGGAAGTTGGTCATTCAATGCTGAACCTTAACACAAGGGGTGTGCCGCTGGCTACCTCTCACCATGCCGTAAGACCTAAAATAGAAATTTTCATAGCTGGAAAAGAGCGGGATATAAAGACTCATGCGCATTACTTATATCCTTCCCGTAACCAGCTTACAATATCTCTTCTATGTTCACATTACAGTATTGACTCCGTTCCTGTTGCTACATCTGGGTGCTCATTAATGGGTCCTGTGGCGAGGCAATCCCTTCGTTATCTGAGACAAAGGGTGGGAATGGTCTTCAAAAGAAATGAAGCCCTAGGGGGAGAGGTGAGCACGAGGGGAGTGGATGGTGGGGATAGCGATGATAGCTTCCCCCGGCTTGATCTAGCGTTGGTGAGGGGGACATCAGCCCAAGAACAAGCACGAGTCACGGATGAAAGATTATCAGCCCATCAACCAGCTAGCGATGAAAGATTACCAGCCCAGTATGCCAAGGTTAAACTTTACCAGAATAGAGGGATAATTATTTCACCATAATACCTTTCATAAGACCATCCCGCATGTATCTCCGCAAGCCTTCCATCCCCGTAGCTACGATAGGCAGGCAATAAAGCCTTTCCCGCAGCCAAGCAAGCCTTCATTCCCGATCTTCCTCCAGCCAGCCTAATGTTTCCTCGATCATATAATACCAACAGCATAGTTCTAGTTTTATAGGCAGAATATGGGATTCTATCCCGGAAGAATAATAGGGGGAAGAAGCGTTGCATAAGCAAGCGCCTCGGAAGAACATGCTGCCACGACGCCTTCAGTCCAGGGAAAGGCCCCAAGCTAGATCGATTTATTTCGCGTAAGTAATAACCTTTCGCGGAAGGTACCTATCCCGCTAAGCTATTCCAGCTAAGTTATTCCAGCTAAAGGCTTCGGCGACACTACTTCTTACACATATATATTTTTATCTAACGCATATATTTATTCGGGAGCTTACGTCCTCCCTCGGGTAAAACCAGTATGAAACCTCTCATGGTTCGTTCAAAATGGTATCCCTCAAATGGTTCGGTTAACCCGGCTAGCGTAGAGGAACCAGCCCACCAATCATCTATGGAGGTAGGGATGATGACCAGCCAACCAGCTAGCGAGAGTAGCAGCACGAGGTAGGTTATATTGCTTGGATGGAGGTAAGGCCGTAGAGAGTCAGTCTTTGTAGGTAGGCTAATGATGACTTGGAGGTAGGGAAGGTTTTTTAGTCCCAGTGCCAGTGATAGTCTCAGTCCCATCAAGTAGCAGCACGAGGTAAACTAGGTTGGATGGGACAACTTAGACGAGGTTAAGCTTCGTAAGCCATTGTTTGGTTCACGAGGTTCAGCTTCGAATGGGTCTGGTTCACAAGCTATTGGTTTATGTGACAATGTTTCACTCACCAGGTTCAGTTCACACGAAACAATGTTTCACCATTTATTGGTTCACGTGAGAATGTATTCTACTCCCCATGAGTAGCACGAGTCCCAGACTTGGCGTATTTAAGTAACAAATTGTAGTAGGCCCCCTGCAGTTGGCAGATCGTAAAGTCCACATGAGTAAAAAACCCCTAGGCTGGATGGTCGGTAAAGTTCCTTGGCTATCTTAAGAGAGCTTCCCCGCTTGGCTCTAAAGGTAGGATAGCCGAGCCTTCGAATGATGACAGTGGGGTGGGCGTAATTAGTGGATCCACCAGCTATAGAGTTGGAAGATCGAGTAGCAGATCTCGTGGAGTAAAAATAGTGTTGTCTAATAAAAAAGTCCAATAAGCAAGCCCGATGATGAGAAAACCCCCAATATCGGGTGGTTAAGGTGCGATAAAAGGCGTTCTAAGCGGGTTGAAGATCGATTCAATAGTTCGTTGGGAGAAAAAAAGCCGTAGTAAGCCAGCAGCCAATGATCCAGGCTCAATAGCTATTTTTTTTTTATAAAAAGTATCTTCCGGTAACAACTGTAAGGGTGAACCTCGTGAACCTATATCCGGTCACTAAAGAAAGAGTAGCTTTTGTGTAAGCCATGTTCCTTAGGCTACTTTATTCTTCAGTTAGCTAGTAAGATAGGAGGAGGCTAAGATTGGGTAACCAGGAACGCTATATATTGCATGAGATGAGTCCGCAGGTCAAAAACATTCTTTATCGGAGCTATGCTATGGTCATCTCATTTCTTGCGCCTTAAACTCGAGTTCTTGCATATATATTACAGAAAAACAGTTGCTTCCGAAACTCAATATGATTAAACTAGGTGCCCACCAATTTATCTATCTGCATATGTAATTTTCACTTACTAAGCTTTGTGCCCTAATCTATCTGTAGTGACTAATCTATCCAATCTTAGAATGCTTGGACCATTGAATAATTAATAGGAGGAACCAACTATTGCATACCATCTATAGTTACTGCATTCTAAACCTTGGCCCAGATCCCGTTATCGTTATGACACATACACCCGTTCTTAGATATGAAGTTCCCATTGATGACGGGGAAGAAGGCTTAGTAACTACAGGCATTTATCTTCTATCAGAGCGAATAGGTCTCTAAAAACTCTCTGATTCCAAAGTTGGAGCTTCAATTCAATAGTTCGGTCCTTACTCACTATGCTATGGGTATTTTATTGTGTCCGCATACTTTACTGGCTCTGATAAATTATATATAGTAGAGGTTATTGTCTGTCTCTCTAATATCTCAATAAAAACATGAAATTCTTCGTAAAGCCCGAGACTTGGATATGCAGAGGGAAGAGATGCTTAGTTATATGAGTAGCCTTTTAATACAATGAATTTGTTAGAGCCAACCGATCTATCCGTTTCAGTTTGACTAGCAACGGTAGAATCTATTCTCTCTGATCCGGCAAATTAATCTGAAACATAAAGGGGTGGGTAGATATGTGTAGAGCCAATCAATGCAATTATAAATATGGGTGGACTTGGGTAATTAATCAGAGCGAATTCGTCAATTCTATGGGGTGAAATAGTAAGCTAAGTATAGGTAGGCGTGCTAGGAAGCAATTTCGTTAATGGCATTCGATTCAACAATTGTGTATATGAGGCATGCTACTTCCCTTGTTTCAGCTAATAGGAAATATAAGCCAACTTAAGAAGGTGAGGGAGGAGATGCGTAATAATATGACCAAGCTTGTAATTCCACATCCCTATCTGACCCAATAATTCCATTTTAAAGAACCATTTATCAATCCTACCCGCCTATCTCTAATTGCTATTCCCTAGATTCAGCAGTAACTATAGATCGAGACGGAGGGGGAGACTGTCCATGCCCAATATTTTGAAATTCCCTAATTATTCTGGTCCACCCGACTCTACTAATAAATGTGATGGCATCAATGGTCGAGCTTAAGCGAATGAATTATATGACTTGTATCAATCAGCAGGAGAGTATGCAATGAGAGTTACTCCAATTGCTATTGTTGCTAGAGTTGCAATAGTTATAGTTGGCTAGGATTCTATTTCAACTGCTATAGCTGAGGAGCATTCATAAAGGAGGGGGGAAGTTATCAGTGACAGTGACTTATTAATCCAATTAACATCTTAAAACTCTTTCAATTTAATAAGAGCAAACTCCTCCAATTGCCTTGTGATAGTGGTCTCCGTTTACTCATATCATGCGGCAGATGCAGCTAAGCCTTAAAAAGGGAAAGGCCAAGCCTATTCATTAGCGTAAACGGTAGCTGGATCGGGAATCAAATATTCCGTCGTAGATGCAAGTGGAGATAGAGGCAAGAAGTAAGCCCTTAATCTTGTCTCCACTAAAGCCGTAGAACGTTACACATCTCCACTTCTATCAGTCGTTAGTGCAAGTGCCTCTCTAGTTTGGCCGAAACCACCTATAGATGAATTAGTAGAGTACACTTCTATTTACTAGCTCCGTATCCATGGGAGCTCCACTCGGAGAAACAATCAAGGAATCCGTTGACTTGTCACCTCAAGCTTACCAAGAAATGCCTTGCCTTATGAAGGACAAGCGGCTCCGCTCTTTCAATTACGGGGTTTATAAGAATTTATCTTATTTTTACAGGATCTATTAGGGGAAATTGGCGACTAACAAAAAAAGCCGGGTTGAAATAAATTAACCATTTTTTGTAGGATTTATCAGGGGAAATTGAATCATGCCCAAATTCCCGGGTTTATAAAAAGTGAGCGTATTTTCATGCCCTTGTCCTCCTACGTCGAACAAGCCTTTGGATCTATTGAGGGAAATTGGAAAATTGATAATAGGGCTAGCTTGCCATTTACTCAAGATGGATCAGCTGGTGTCGTTGGTTCAGAACAGAGTAAAAAAAGAGCCAGAGTTTCATATAATTTTCACTGGAATGTACCCAAGCAAGATTCGTGTAAATATAGTTAGGTGGGGATTGAGGACCATCAGAAGAAGGGATGGGCCGGGAAAACATGGCCAACTTAATTAATTTGAAAAGCTACGTATAGCGCTCCTTGTTTGCTGTATTTATGGGTTAAAAGCGCATTTATGCTCGATTTATTAGCTACAATTTCGGGTCATCCCTTGGTGAATCTGTCCCATAAATAAGCGACTTATCTTCTGTGGCACCAGGAAAAACATAAACATACTATACCCCGCCCCTATTCTCCACATAAAAGCTATAAATAAAGAAGGCTTAAGGAACACTAACAAATTGATTCCAATGGAGAGGCCGGGAGACCAAGTGAATGAAGGTTTCGGTTATAGTTTTCAGTGCACGCACTAATGCAATGCCTTCTCCTTCTTCACTTTGCCATGGCACGCACTTATATTTCTTTGCTTTCCCATAACTATGTAATGCATGCGCAGGCGCGGTCTGTTCCAGTTCAAATTCCCACTCTTATATAATTTCCGGTACCGGCAGGGGCAATGTGCCATGTTATCTATCATCTACCTTTAATCCACCAATAAGACTAAGTAGTTATTCCTCCCATTAATTCACCAAGCAATAATAATCAGGAGGTTATTCCTCCCTCCCGTTCATTCACCAAGAAGAGTATGGCGGTTATTCCTCCCTTATCCGCACACATCTTCATTTTTAGAGGGGGTGTTTCTATCCTGGGTCGTAGAATAGTTAAGTAACTAAAGGTCGTAGAATTCAGGTAAGTTACTAAAGGAGGTTATTCCTCTCTCGTGCTAAAACCAACCTTGAGAATGGAATTGGATGATCCTATAGGGATCTCCTAATGTTTGGATCAGACCTTATGCCTGCTACTAAGTACCTAAGAGAGCCTGTAAAGTGGTCGCACATGGGATTCCGAATATGATAGGACGCTAGGACCTTACCCGAATGGATGGCTTCCTTGCCCTCCCTCTGGTCGAGCAAGTTTCAGATGCTCTTTACTGTGATGGGGTAAGGTTGGAAGATATAGATCTTTCCTTGGTGCACCTTACTTATAAGGAACTTGATGCATCATAGTACTAGTGACGTTGAGATGAAAGCAGGGACATCTAGCAGGTTGAGGATGGATGATACTTGTAGCAATTGGAACTCATTCATCACCTCCAGGTACTTCATCCCATTACTAAGCTAGACTTCATGCATGTAGGCGTGATGGTTAAAATAGAAAAAAAATGTCATCTTTGAAGTCATTCTCCACAATGGTGGTCTTATAAACTTTTTCTTTTAGATCCCCCTTTGGTGGACACAAACATCAATGGGGGTTCACTCGATGCCTCTCACCTATCTGGAGTGTCGTGCATTGTAATCTTTCCCATCATTCATCTTCTAGTCATTCCTCTTTTGTATGTACTGGGAAATTCTTAGATAATATACCAAATATCTACTCAGTTGTCTCCTTCTTGGCGCATCAATGGCTATGAACTCAGGTTCTGTTGTAATAAACTGGCTCTCCACAAACTATATTCTGTAAGATAACAAACCAAAGTGTCGGGGTCATGCTTATATAGACTTAGATAACCTTATTGGGTATTTCCATCACTTTTATTAGCACTTAAAATTGAACTAGAGTTTATATCTCGCTGGAGAACTGCCTTAACTCGATGTAATCCTAACATGATGTTATACCCCCATATGTCGCATCAATCCCATCGTACCTCGGTAACTTCACTTTTGACACTTTAGCTTTTAATGACTAAATATCCAGTGTGATTGTACTTGATTAACTGATTTTAACCTAGCTACTGACATGGAGATTTTCACTCTATTTTATTTACTCAATGACTCAATGATGCAATGACTCCATTAGAATTGCTTCCCCCTGACCACAAAGGTGTTGCCTTACTCTCTAAGGCTAGCAGGTTAGACTGATGAATTTCCCATCCTTAGGTTTAAGATTTATTAAACTCATTTGTATGACTAGCTCAATCACAAGGTTGATCCCTACATATTAGAATCTATAACCTGGGAAACTGTAGGGTCATGCTTTATTGACTCACAACTAAGACTGCCTCAACCGCAAGGTTGCACCTTATTGAATCGACTACTGGATGATAGCAAAAACAACAAAACAAATAACATACATGTCTCCTGGTAAGGAGTTTTGAACTTACAAAGTAGGAGGAGTTAAAGGTTTGAGGCGGGTGCCATTCACCCACCCCTCCTAGAGCGTTCCATCCAAGTATGCGAGTTGAACAGATCATGAGTCTCTTATTTCTGTCACCCCGAAGGGCCCCAACCAATGTATCCTCAACTTCCCTGGGTGGTTTAAGAACTTTATTTAATATAGCAGTACCCTATCTCCTTTACTTAAATCCTTGCTATTAATATGGTGATCATGCCACGCCTTCTATCTCGACTTATCAATTGTCTGGTGATATTGTGCTAATAATATTTCTTCCTCTAACTCCATGAGTTCTTTTATGCATTCCTAAAGATATGCTCGTTATGACATCTTAATTGAGTGTGCAATGTCCATACTGGGTAATAGGAATTCTGCAGGTACTACCACCTCTTTCCCATAGACCAAGCTCAAAGGTGTATGCTTAGTAAACTTCTCCAGATGATAGAGGCTTAAAGTATGATGTTGTACCATAAATTTATGTTGAAATGCCCTGATGGGTTCACTCATTAAATGCTTCCCTTGGTTTGTAGTAAGGCTCTTGGGGCACCTGAACCAAGATATTCTATTCTAAAAAATAAGCCTTGCTATTTTTGGGGTGGTATAATCTTGTGTTGGTGCTGCCTTTACCCATCTTGTTAAGTAGTCCATTAGGGTAATGATGTAGCAGGATCCTTAATGCCGCAGCGGGGCCCCCGTTAGGAATAGATTTACAAGTTCCATAGATCGAATTAAATCCACTACCCATTTGTTAAAGGGCTGGAGTGCCACCGCTGGATGAAATGACATCTCATCCCTCCTATGATGGCCTCCCTATTCTCTGACACACATTACAAGCCTTGGCATACTCTTTATCATCCTTAAATACTATGGGCCACCACAATCCCACCTATAGTACCTTGTGTGTTGTCACCTTTCCCCCGTCCTCCAACAACCCCATTATTTCATTCCCATACCCTAGCTTGTATAACTTCCCTGCAATTAGTTTATAATCCACAGCCCAAACCACCAGCTATTTCTTTTGTGTTTTTGTATATCCTTGCAATTGCAACACAATTAATGTTTTCAAGAACATGGTAATGTCCTCCAAGTAATCAGGTACGACCTCCACCCCAAAAAAGTAAACATATAGTAATTTATCATCTAGTGATCCTCCTAACTCACCATTGTTAATGCACGAAAAGTGGTTGGGTCCCACATTCTCCCTGCCTGGCTTTACTACCACTTCAAAATTGAATTCTTGGACAAGTAGTATCCATCTGTAGATGTGGCCTTATATGACTGGATTTTATACTAGATATTTAAGGGCTGACGTGATCTATAAAAAAATCTTTCATTTCCTCCCTTGCCCTCCCTTCGGTCAAGCAAGTATACCTTTGGTCAAGCAAGCTTTTCCACTTTCCTTAGTTAAATTACCATCTCTCTCAGGTGAACGCAGGAAGAATAAGCCAC
>NWUY0304688283.1:2486-14034 GCA_004151065.3 Larix sibirica
TGATACCAAATGCAACAACCGTATCCGGTTGCAGAGTTAACTGTGTTCGGTTAAGGAGTTAATTAGAAGTAAAACCAGCTTCCATAATTAATAAATAAGGAACAATATATTTGATGGATGCTGATAAATTACAATAAGATCACCTTTTATAGGGCTTGATCAACATTAGTGAAGGGTTATGCCCTTTCACTAGTAACCTAATAATCTATTAATTTATAAATAATAATATTAAATAAATATTCACAGCAACTTATTCCTCAACATCTTCTTATTGATGTTCTAACTCTGATATAGAGTGACTAGAGCATCAAACATGTCATTACATGTGGTCTTCCCAACGATGTGAGGGATCAAACGATCCTTCACACAGCCAAGGATGACTTGCTTGACCTTGGCCATCTTATTTTTATTATCTACCAACAACACAAAATCAGTATGTTCCACAACTAGTTTCTTTATAACGAAGTCCCACAGATCTTGATCCTCCAACAACATCTATACTTGACAATTCCATGGAACGAAGTTAGAAGGACCTTCCAATATGTCTTCATACATGAGACTAAATGTAGTCATGATGCTCCACTAGAATATTTTGTCAAACAAAACAAATCAATGACCTAGCAAAAATAACAACCTTATCACGGGTCCATTGTGCTTTTCTCAAGCATGGATCACGGGCATATCATTCTTAAAACCTCTCGACAACTCCCTCTCATAGGTAGAATCCTTACTATCCATTCAAGGATTCCCTAAAGGTTTCAGCAAACCGTTGTGATACCATGTAGATTTTTCTAAGACATGGTCCACAAATTTTGCACTCTAAATTGTTTCTACATGAAACTAAAACAATTTGAAATAAATGTTACTCAGAAAAACAATCTATAAATTACGCTAGAATCCATGAACACATATGGTTAGAATATTATAATAACTCAATTAGGTCACTATCAACCCTTGCCACTGCTTTATTAATTTTGAACATGAAAAAAGTTGCTATAAGAAAATACCCCTAAACTACTAGTTGCTAGACTCAAGACTCAATGAATGTATCTTCACCTTTTCCCTCTCTCTTATAGATCTTAGAAGGGCGTACTAGGGTTTACAAAATAGGTTTGCATGTGAGTCAAACTTAGAAATAGAATTTGTTTTATCCCAAGTCAACTAAGAAATAGAATTTACTAGAAATAAAAAACCAAATTGAATCTTAACTAGTAGGTGCATACATGCCTCTAAGATTAGTTGGGGGTGGCACATCCCTTATTTAAAGTTAGCTAGCAGATGCATGCATGCACCCTCTCCTTTGCAAAGCAAGAGTGATGTGCCTCCCCCTTGAGAACTATGATGCGCCCTCTTTAATTTCTACAGTGTTGTTGAACAAGTACCCAGATCTATTGTTGTAGAAGATTGTCTGAGGTACACTTCACTAACAAGAGGTGACAAACTATAGTGTTGATTTTCATTGCACTCCCAAACCAAATGACTTGTTCTATGGCAAGGCATGTTATCAAACCTATGTGAGTGCACCAAATGAGGGGGAAGTAAACCTCTAAGGGAACCCAACTCAGTGTGCAACTAAGGAAGGTGAAACTTGAGTTGGAACATCTCAAGGCACTACTAGAGTATATTGGGGGGATGGGGGTTAGGCGAACTTATAGAAATGAGCATTCTTTAAAATATGTTCATTGTTTCTTCCAAATTGGACATATAAGATCTATTCCAACAAGATGCCACACTACATGGAATGCCACTACACATGAGATTTTATCACCAAGGATAGAAAATTTCCAAGATAATTATGCATGGAGGCGCTGACCCTACAAGTTTGAGTCCCAAACACACACTAAGTTATCATAAGTACAAAACCAAAAGAAATGCCATATTTTTCATCTTTGTGAAAAAAAGGTATTTGGGCTAGGAAAACCAAGATACTTTTAAGGATTGGCCAAGAGGGAGGTTTCCTAGAAGTAAGGACCAAGAAAACATGGTTTTCTTGGGGTCAATGAAAGCATGTGACATTGCATGTAAACAAAGCACCCAAGTACACGTCTTAGAGGCTACCCTCCAAAGATTATTTAAATTACCATCAAGAACCATCCTAGTGTTGATCCATTGATACCCATCAACAAGTGTATACTTCTTGAACCCTTTTAGAGTAATTCCACCTTCACTGTTTCCACCAAGTAGTTGACACAAGCATTCCTAGCTTGAGAAATAGGCCATAAACAACCAACTCTTGAATCCATTGAATGATAGGATTGTATGGTGTACTTAATTGAAATTCAGTATTTGACAAATCCCATGGTTTCCAATTATGCTTGTAGTGATCAAAGAGATCCCTCACCCTAATGATACATTTTTTGAACAAATGCTTAGTTGAGAATCAAATTGTCTCTACCAAATATTTTCTCCCATAGTGAATTAGAGAACACTATATGCAATGATCATTGAAGGATATGGTTGTGTAAAAGGAATAACCCTACTGGGAAAAGTGGTGTTTGATAACATCCAAGAACTTCCAGATATTATGAGCACAAAAGTGCATTGAATGTGGAATTTGGCCAGAGTTAACAACAAACTCTGAAAGTTAACATTCCTCCAACTCTTTTTAATTCCTAGTGGGGCTCCTCACAAATACAAATGTGTAGGACCACTTTCCAATGCTCTTAACCCTCCATATCTTGAATTGCCCATTTTGCACAAGCCCTGAGCTTGACATAAGAAACCAATCATCCCTAGGCCACCCCACTGCTTTGGGAGACAATAGTGCCACTAGTGGACCCATTGAAATCCTTTTCTTCCCTACAAGTTGGCCCAAAGGAAATCATGAAGAAGTTTCTCCAATGGTTGATATGCCACAACATAAAGAATCCAGTGAGAGGAATTGTACATGAGTAGCAACTAGCACTTTTGGGAAAATTTGGAATCTATTAACTAGAAAGAAAGGTCATGCAATCTAGTTATCAAAATTGTTGACTATTCTCTGCAACACCACCTGCCAAAGGGATTTCGAAGAAGCTTGGAAGGCAAATGGGTTCCCAGGAAATAGACTCAACAAGGTTGAATCAAAGACCACACTTAACTAGCTAACCATGAAGGAATGTCTTCCTAGGTCAACCTATAACATTGTGTTTTAGCATTTGCAATTTGGGGCTTGAGGCTTCATTAAAGGTCTAAATACAATCCATGGTATTGCTCACCAATTATTTTCCCTCTAGGATACTAAGAAAATAATCATTGGCAAAATGCTCATTAACCATCTAGTAAGCATCAGATCTTGTAATGAAACCAATAGCAATGTGATGATGGAAGAGGTAGTTGAGAGCCTCAGTGACCAACATAGAGTGTCAAGGCCTGAGAGAAACCTTGCCTAATATGCTTGAACAAGTCAACATCCTCATATTTAGCTTCAACAACATATAAACAAGTCGAAGTATCCAAAAATAAGGTCTTCATAGTACCAACAAAGCACTAGCCAACTCTAAATGGCTATGGCATGCCCAAGATAAAAGGCCATTCAACGCAATTATATGCCTTTTCAAAGTCCAGTGTAATAAAAAGGGCTTTCAACACCATATATCTAGCCCATTCCATACCCTCGTGCAAAGACACAATATTATGGGTAAACCATCCCTTTGATCAAATAGATTTCTCCAACAGGATGATTTGAGGTAAAATAAATCAACGTTGAAAGGCCAATGCTTTGGCCAAATTCTATTAAGAAACATTGAGTGTGATTGGCCTCCAATTAGTAATCAATTTAGAGTCCCGTGGGTTTGGGATAAACTTGATAAAGCCTTTATTAATACGAGACCTTAGCGATTTCATTCGGTTTTCCTTTTTATAGGCCCGACACAAGTCGATCCCAACAGCCTCCCAAAGGGATTTAAAAATCCTAGTCGTCCAACCTAGGAGACTTATGATCAATGTTTGCCATCAAGGCCTCTATCAACTCTAGTAGGGTCAACCCCTAATCCTATATTATTTCATCATCCATGGAGACTTTTCGAGGGACAATGTCCATGCACAACTATATGGCCACCCTCCGAGGATTTGTCATTCCATGGGACTAGAAGTTAATATGATAATGGATAACAAATTCCTACTCAATCCCCTCCTAGTTGGTTACCCTTCCATAAGACGTCTCCATGGCTCCAATATTTTCAGGAGACTCCTTTATCAATAGTGTTTTGAGAAAAGCTTAGGTGGGTTGATCCTCAATTTTAAGATAGTAATGCTAGACTAAACCTAGGCACCCCTGGCTTGTCGAATCTCATCTACCTTCAAAAAGTTTCTAATTTTGGCCACACAAGATTGAAGAGATTCATCATAAGGTGTATGTCGAATCCATTGAGAGACAACTTCAAATTCATCCTTCATTGCTTTGTGACGTGAGCATTGCATGGCTGCTAATTGTTGTCCAAACCAACATGGGCAACATTGTTATCTAACCAATGGCATCATTCCACCACTCAAACCATTCATCCTCCCCCTGTGGCTTGGGAAACAAGTTTCTAATCCACAAAACATGGATACAAGTTGGGTGTTGTAGATGAGAGACAATGAGTAGGGATATAGACTTAGGTAGCCACATTTTCATTGCACCCCATGAGATTGAAAAAAAAAATAGGTTGAGGTTGAAAAGTGTAACTTCTCCTATCACTTACATTGGTTAGTCGCCATCAAAGTGAAAGAAATTGTTATGCTCTAAATTCATGGCTCTGCCAAGATGTTTCATAACTCTCTCGAAACCAACACTCCAATTAGGCCGCGTGAACCACAACTCTAAAGAATCACCCTTTCGATACTTATTAGGTCATAAAGGCCAAGTCTGGCATTAAGGTTGATATACTTGTCGGGGTCATAAAGAAAAATCCCAGACTTAGAGCCATTCCAAGTCATACACTCCCACTAGGGCATGCAAATAACATTAACCCCAATTTTATCATCCTAAGACTCCACATTGTTAAAATCACCACACAATAACCAGTCAACCTTCAGTTGATATTCAACTAGCCAATCCCATAGCACTGGTCTCTTATGTGCATCAATATGTGCATACATGTTGGCAAGGTGAAGAACCTAGCAATCAAGATTAAGAAGCACCCACACTACTCTACTCAAGGGGCTCAATCCATGGTCAATTCTACATGCTGAAAACTTGGGCGAGAGAAGGATGGTTGCCCCCTCCTCGCCCCTCTCCTCATGAATGGCATGAAATACAACGCCACCAGGTAAAGGTAATTCAAGGTTATGTTGAACCTAAAACCAATGACTTTCACTCCATGCAAACACAAAAAGACCGAATTTGGAACCAACGGTCGAATTCTACAAACCTTGGTCTCCCTTATTGGGTCGTAGACCCCCACATTCAATGATACAAACTTCACTGCAAACATTCCACAAACACATCCATCTCCTCACCATCTTTACCACTTAATGCTTAGTAGCAGTTTGGGGTCACGAAGATCTTTTTTTCGAACGCATGCATTGCCCACCCGTATAGGGTATTCTTATTCGGTCATCTTTGATTAAGCAGATCCCTACCCATCCAGCCTTAGAGGAGGAAATCATGTCCTACGGCTCCCCCCCCCCCCCCGCAACAAGAGGAAGCAACCTAAGAGGAGACAGCAGTTCGTTTATCTGCGACTACGCCAACAGGCTTGGACAGAGTTGGCTCAAAGGCAGCTGTGTTATTAGTTGGGATTTTCGAGGCCACATTGCCTTTGTTACTCTTTTTCAGCACTCAAATCCATTTTCCATCTTCAGTAGATGCCAAAGCGTTTTGGTTCTAAGAAGCCGGGGTAGCCACCAAAGGGGTATCGAAAGAGTCGACCTTGGTCTGCAAGGGGAAATCACTAATCCTATGGTCAGGGCTTTGGCAATGAAAGCACGGGTTTAGAAGATTAATATACCTTATGGCTTAACGAATGACCTTAATAAAGACTTGTTCACACAAGCCTTGAGATAGGTTGACCCAAATACAGAAACGTTTTTGAAACAGAGGGTTAAAGAATCGTCGAGGCTCGTGGCAAATGAGCTAAACAAGGGGAGCCCAAATGTGCTCGAAAATTCCAATATTGCATGGGTAAGCTTGAGAATTCCACCATGACGGGACATTGCAATGGAGCAAACTCGTTAGCTAAGAAGTTCTTGTACCACTCATAGAATACCACTAAGGTATTTTAACACATCTAGTGGCCGTGCATGACCACCTCCGAAGCATGACTATCCTCTTTAAAATAGCAATGGAAAAAACCTTTTGTCAGCCTACTCGTGATCATATGGCTCCCGAGCCCGAATCACTGACTCGAGTGGGACACCACCGACAAAGTAACCTGGCAAGTTCAACTCCTCAAACCATCAGAGAAAACAACATATTCATTAATAGTTAATTCAACATAAATCTCATAGGCAAGGAGCTCAATATCTCATGGTAAACTTTCAGAACAAATGTGTGAGGCATCTTTAGGGCACCTTTGTTGACACTGGTATTGGCTTCAGCAGACAATCCTTGCAGCATTTGCAAAGTGAAATCAGGCGGTGGAGTGGACATTTGTCCTCCTCAATCCTTATGACTGTCGAGATAGGATCCGCAAGCCAGATCACAATGATAAAGGCTGTCATATCCGGCTGAAGCTCCGATTATATGGCCTGTAAATGCAGCCTGGATTCTGAATCTTTGCAGGATTGCATATACAAGCTCACCTAAGGATAACCCTGGCAAGGCTCGTGACCTCTCATCTACAATCTTGATTTTTTCAAACCTTCTGTTCCAATTTTGAGTGCCCATATCTTGTTGTAAAGTTCGTGTCAAAGCCCAGTGCAAGGCCAGTTTTTTATTCTTTTATAATCACTATTTTATTGATCATACACCAACAATGACATATAAACAAGGATATTCAGTTACCATGTCCACATTGATAGCGTTTGAAACTCTTTCAGATTATGCTTCTTATAAAAAGACTTCTGATGAGAAGTTTTGCAATCTTAATTTGTGTTTGATGTTCAATTTGACAGGACCAAAATGCTAATAAATAGAATGATGATTGAGGAATACCACAACTATTTGCTCCATTATTTCAAGAGGAGAACTCATCCTAAAAATGAACTTTGAAACAATACTAAAGAACAATGTTACTGGACACTAATAAATAGAAAGCAAACTAATAAATAGAAAGCAATTTACAGAGGTGTGTGACATCTAGATTAAGAAAATCAGATGATCTCAAGTTACATTGTTCAAAATGAGTTTTTTACAAGTATAACTACAAATTAACCAGTGACAATCACAATTTGCTTGCATCCATTCGCTTGATAATGCGAGCAGCATCATCAAGCCTATTTGACCTTTCATAAATGCTGGCAAGAGTGAGATAGAGCTCTTTTTTATTAATATTCTTATCCATCTCTAGCTTTTCAAACAAGGTCATAACTGTTTGTAAATTGCCTCTAGCCGCATAGACGTTCAACATTTGAAAATGCACCGCATCTGGCAAAATACAACCCTCTTCTTGCATCTCATTATAGAATGTCTCTGCCTTCTGGAAAAGCTGAAGCTTCCCATAAGCTCCTAGCAGAGTTAGGACTGTTTCTGAACCCGGAAAAAGACCAACCTGTCTCAATTTCTCATGCACCTCAATTGCATCGGAATATTTCTTATTCCTTGCAAAAAGACCCACCATACACTCAAAAGTAGAAATATCTTTTACCTCCCCAGCATCAAAGGCTTTCCAAAATAGCCAAGCTGCTTCTTCCACTTTACCAGCCTTTGCTAAGATACTAATAGCTGTTTCTCGTGATACATCATTGGCCTGTTTAAGTTCTAGAAGCAGACGATTTGCATGGCCCACTAGGCCTGCCCTTTCATATACCATAATCATGCACTGATAGAGAATCTCATCAATCTGGGCTCCAGATGACCGTAGCTTCTGGAACAGATGTGCTGCTTTCTCATATTTTCCAGCCCTACCATATATAGAGATTAGAGTAGAATAGGTTACTGCATTTGGTTCTATGCCTTTTTCTTGCATTCTGTGTACAAGTTTTGTAGCTTTTTCATAGTTAGGGGTTTGCCCATGAATCTTGATCATGGTATTGTATGTTACAGCATTCTGCTCTATATTGTTTCTTTGCATGAAACGGAACAAATGAATGGCTTCTCCAAAGAGCTCTGCATCTCCATACACCTTCATAATGGTATTATAGGTAACAACATTCGGAAGGATGCCTGTTTTTCTCATGCTCCAGAATAATCTTTCTGCCTCCTTTACCATATCCAATTGCCCATACACATCAATCATGATATTGCAAGTTGTCAGATTGGCAGCGCATTCTACTGACTTCATCTCATAGAAAACAGACAGTGCGTCCAAAAACTTTTGGTTTTCCACATATGCATTCAGTAGTGTGTTGTAACTTACGGTGTCTGGGGTAATATTCTGCTCCCTCATCTCCCTGAGAAGATCTTTAGCTTCTTGGAACCGTTTTGCATCACCAAAGATGTTGATCATCGTGTTATATAAAATCAGATCAGGATACAGGCTTACAGCCTTCAACTTGGAGAAAAGTGAGATTGCTTTTGAGTAGTCCTTCAGCTTTCTAGCTAATTCAATAAGGGTACTATATGTGATAAGATCAGCAACAATTCCTTCTTGCTCCATTTTCTGTAACCACTTCAAGGCAGACTCAAACTTACCTGCTCTAGTAAAATTGCTGATCAAAGTGGAGTACGTGAACTTGTCTGGTGAAACACGTCTCTCTTGCATCTCATTAACAAGACCTTCTCCAAGATTCCACCTTCTTGCTCTCAAGATATTCCGCAACACTATATTGTAGGCAAAGACAGATGGCCTGTAACCCCCCTTCTCAATCATCCAATCATGTAATGCAAGTGCTCGCTGCCAATCTTTTTCCCGATTCAGTACCAACACCATTAACTTCAAGGACAACTTTCCTTTCCAAACTGCCATCAATTGATACAGTTCTTCTTCACTGGAGATTCCCTTTAAGGAGATTAACAGCTCATCTATATTAATAAGATGGTCTGGCTGCAGGACTTGTTGGCCATCCTGATATGCAACTAATTTTCCCTGTGGAACCCAAATGTTCCTTTTTATGGCTGAACTAGATCTGCACCATATTTTTCTCCCAAGTACACTCACCTTAGCACCTTCTCTATCTGTTGAAGGTGGGATCTGTGATTCACTAAAAGCAGCATTGATTATCTCTCTCATATTTACTGAAAAGAAACACCAAAAATGGAAACCAAACTGTAAGTTGCTTTTGTCCATAATATTATACTCCATGAATTTGAAGAAGGGGTGGGCTTCTTGAGCATACCTCCAATCTCTTGATGTGTAGCTTCGGAGGGATTCTCATGACCTAAATTACTGGGTGACTGCACCAGAGGCATAACTGTCGGTAATGTTGATGGCATGCCATGTTTTTTTGCTCTTTGAGGATTTTCATCATGCACACATACTATTCTCTCCATGGACATTGGTAATGGATATATTCTCTCTGTGATCAAACTAAACTTTGGTACAGAGGGGCATCTAGACTTTGGACTGTTAAAATTGAGGTGCCCCGCCCTTAGCTGCCCAGAAAATGTAGGATTCCATAGATAGCAACACAAGGATCCCATTGTATCCCAAGTTAAAGTCCAAGTTGTCTGTGACACATCCATTTCTCTCTTGATATTGTTCAACTCACATTTGATAAATAAGAATACTACTCTCAACTTCCATCAGACACTCCCTACACAAGCAATAAATCACTAATTAAGAATTCGTTGCGAAGAAAAGTTTGTCTAAAACAATTTTGCAAATTTTCATGGTAATTTAGAAATAGCCAGAACAAACTTTGATGGCATTTTTAAGAACTCGCATGCTGTTATGATAGCCTCCACATTAAGTACATAAATGGCATTTAACTATACCTCCAAATATTAACATTTATATAAAACTCTGTAGATACTCCTAATATAAGCAAACTAATGCAAGTATGCTATTTGGTCTAATGGTAAGTGGGTGCCCTTTGTCAACTGATGATTATGAAATAAATGACCATGAAATTATCAGATACAAACATAATTTATAATCCAATGTCAATTCTAGACTATAGTCAGATATGTACAATCAAAGCCTCAATCACTTAAGAGATTTGATTGCTACGGTTTTCTTTATTTGCTTGTCAATTTTCTTGAGTTTATATATTTAATAAAACAAATGCTGTCGTTTCAATAACCTCAGAATAGAATGATCCCCAGACATTATAATTGAGTATCAAATATCCAAATGTTTGACTAGGCATTCACTTGTAAAATTAAGTATCAAGCATCCAAATGCACAATAAAAAACTTATAAAGACAAACAAAAAATAAACTTGGATGTTATGGATCTTAGAATACCTCAACTTCCACAGGTGCATGTTTACTATATGGATTTTTGGGGCCCACTGGTTTGTAAAAGATGCAATAAAGATAGCATGATAGCATAACAAGAGATAAAACAGCGTACAAAAAGAGACAAACCAAAAAGACAAAGGGCAGCCAACCATCAAAACTGATGCTGATTGACTAAATAGAACAAGTCAGACAACTAAGAATCCAAAGTATGCCAGTGAATGAGAGAAAGCATGCCAATTAATAAGACAAGATCAGCCGACCAGTGGAAAGGGTCATTATCACGCAGTGATGAAGTTGAGCAGAATCTTGCATGTCGAAACAATGTTACAACAGTCAATTGATTGTGAATGTTCTACAATAACAACCATAGTTGACTCTTAGAAGATGGGACAAGAGGGAAGAGAAGAGGCACTTATCTCCCTCTCACCTTGCAGCTACTGCCCCAAACCCTAGCATGGTTTCACCTGCACGTATAGGAATGCATGTCGGTGGCCATGCAAGTGTGGAGATAGCTGTTGAAGGGCCAAGATAGAAGCCCAGGTGCCTATGGTGAATAGACTGGGTTTTCTTTTGCTGGAGAATGGTGTGGTGGCAGCTTACATTGCAATTTCATGAAGGGGTCAGTTCCACCTTTGTAATCTGCCTAGATAAGAATTGGCACACTACTATTACAAATACAGATATGAACTGAAATAACAATAAGAAATATGATAGGAGTGAAGCTCAAATGACAAAACAAAGAGACAAAGAACAAAAGAGTGGACGCAGCTGCACACATAAGAATGCATTGCACCTGCAAATCAAGTTACTAAAGGAAGTCTTCTCCACAATGTACTCAAAGAGCAATATAATTGGATTGATTTATAAATAAGAATTTAATACAAGAGAGAGGCAAACCCTATTTATACAAAAGAGGGACTAAAACCCTAACTTGTGGCCTAAGTTACTGTTATCACATATATAGTAGCCGGGCTACCATACATTTTTTGTCAGATTCCAGTACACTATTCAGCCAGTTCCCTTACATTGAGATGCTGAGATGAGCATCTACTATGGATCACTATCAGATTTTGGACAGCATATGTATTCCCCATGCCATGACTGAGTCTCAGGACACTCAGAGAGATGACCAATGTAGCTATT
>NWUY0304688371.1:0-11545 GCA_004151065.3 Larix sibirica
GACATTATTATTATTATTATTATTATTATTTTTCATCCAAACCAAAATCTATTAAACGTAGAGAAATTTAGACTTTTCAAGATTCTTCTTGACATGGTTAAACCATTCATGAGCCACGATAAGCGGAAAACGCTGAAGTACTATTTAATAACGCAGACCGGAGAAGATTCGAACTCGGACCATCTCCGTAACCACACAAGCCCCTCCGCTTCAACAAAATACCGCATATGACCGAGCGGTCCGGTACTCTCCCTCGTCTCGCTTGTCTCCGCCTTTGAATTTGCTGAAATACGCTCGAGAGGCGACTCCTCTCTCTCCCTGCTTCCACTACGTCTTCGTTCGCCTCCAGGCAAGGCCGCATCGATTCCGCTAGCCTTAGGGTCTCCCCAGGTATCATATCCTCCGGGTCTGAGAACAAATAACGAGCATTCGCAGACCCTGAAAATATACGCGAAATCCCATTGAAGGTTCTCGACCCCGTTTAATAATCCACAGGGGTCTGTTGGGTCCAGTTTTCATCCATCCATTCTTCTCTCGATGTTTAAATTCGGCTTCATATAGTTTAAGTTAAGTTTAATTTCGTTCAGCTCTCGTTAGCAGCAGCAGCAGCAACAGCAGAGTCCATGGAAGGTGGTTCAGGAGCATACAATCCGCGTACGGTGGAAGAAGTATTCAAAGACTTCAAGAGCCGCAGAAATGGATTGATAAAAGCCCTCACGTCAGGTAAATAAACATCTTCGAACAGCGGATCCGAGTGCGTATATTTAGGTGCCCTTCTTTACGTAATTTAACGTTAAATCTCTTTACAAATGTCTCAGATTTGAGGCCTGGGAGAGTTTTTCAAAGTTACTATTAATTATTTTCTGTTCGACGTTTATTTTAGCGTGGAGATTTTCTTGTGAAATTCATATAAAGTTTTGCGAGCAGAGTGTTTTTTGTTTTTTCTTTCGATTTATTCGGCGAATGATAGTTGTTGATTAATATTATTGTTTTCCTTTTGCAGACGTGGAGGAGTTTTATCAGCAATGCGACCCGGGTGAGTTCATTTTTTCAATGTTTGGAGATTCTAGTGAACTCTTTTGATAGTAATCGGCAAATCGATGAATACAACGACTTGTATTATATTTGAAAAAAAAGTACACAACGTGCTGTGTTTTCTTGTGAGGCTGGAACTTTGCAAAAATAGATTATTGTAGCATTTCAGCTCAGCTCAGCTCGAGAACTGAAATTTTAATTATTATGATTTTGAAATAGGCGAGTGGAAAATTAGCCCTAGGTTAAAGGCAAAGTTTCTGATTTCGATGAGTTTTCTTATTCTGATTTATATTTTTAATTACTTATTTTTTGATATATATATATATATATATATAAAAAGATTTTATTTTTTATTTCCTCGCTGTTTTTCTTTTTGCGAGGAAATGGGTAGGGATGGATCATCATACATCTCTTCTTTAATTGACAGTCTTTTCGCAAAATCTACTGCGTGCCTTTTCGATTTTGCTTCGGCAAGTAAAAGTTTATTATTTTTTCTTTCAATAGGCAGGGAGCATGGGCATTGGTTTGACAAAATAATCCTTTCCCCTGTTTTAGGTCATCCCTGTTTTAGGCTTCAAGAAAGATACCTGGAGAGGTTGACACCGCAAAGTGTGTATTTCGTGTTGGACACCAAATTTCGAGTATATCTCTTGTTGGACACTAAATTTCGAGTGTATTTCCTGTTTGGACACTAAATTTCGAGTATTTTTCGTGTTGGACACTAATTGCTGAGAATGCTTAGTGCCAACATTTAAAAAGTACACAGTTGTATGAAATCTTAAATCCTGGCTACAGCAAAGCCTACATGCTCCATCGCAACTAAACTCATTAACATTGTCTTAAACATTAACCCAGTCCATACCCATAGTTAAAGCATTTGTGCAGTGCATACCATAAGAAGTAACCATAACATAACATAGCCAAAGCATAAACACAGCACATACCCATCACATACAAGACAGTTTTATAGTGGGAAACTTGAGAACCGGAAGGAAAACCCACTTTCAAGCCATTTTCTTCGTTAGCAAATCTGTTCATTACATAGCTTGACCATGTGATCAGTCTGATCTCTCAGTCACATGTTCTAGTCTGCAATCTGTCTTAGCTTTGTCTCACTCGGCATTGTCCATTGTCCTAGAGACAATTTAAGGCAGTCGACGAGGTATTCAAGAGATTGACGTTGCATGGCCAGTTTCATCCAACCTTTTCTCACTCAAACTCACCTCCATAAATAGGACACAGTGAATCACTAGTCTCAAACCCTAGCGTGGCCATCAAGGCCAGCTTACCATCAATGTCCCAACTAACCATATAAATAACCACTTAACTGTTTTAGCCCCCAGAACATGAAAGAGTGCACTTTACATCCCATACATTACGAGACCATGTCAAACTTGATCACTGAGGTAAAATCCTATACAACATTTCCCTCGGCTTAGGTGCTGGGATTGAGGGTATTGGTTCTACCCAAAATAGCCCAGGTCTTGTAGCTGCCTTTATCCAATTGAAAGTTGAAGCCCGTGAGATATTTGTGGTGCAGAGTCTGCAGGCTACAATGAGAATGGAAGCATGGCCAATGGCTTCATATTTGGTAGAGCTCACTAGTGAACCCCCTATTGGTAAGGTCATCCCTATTTTATAGGGATGATGGTTTTTAATAATTGTATTACAACAAAGATTAGGGGTCTTTTCAAGTGGGTCTAGTTTGAGTGGTTGTAAGAAAAATTGTTTTTGTTAGACCATGAAGAGTTGACTTAGACCATGTCAAACTTGATTACTAAGGGAAAATCCTATACAACATTTCCCTTGGTGTAGGTGCTGAGAATGAGAATATTAATTCTACCAAAATAGCCCCGGTCTTGTAGCTGGCTTTATCTGATTGAAAGTTGAAGCCTGTGACATATTTGTGGTGCAGACCACAATGAGAATGGAATCATGGCCAATGACTTAACATTTGGTAGACCTCACTAGTGAACCCCCTATTGGTAGGTCATCCCTATTTTATAGGATGATAATTTTTAATAATTCTATTGCAACAAAGATTAGAGGTTCTTGTCGAGTGGGTCCAGCCCAAGAGGTTCCAGGGAAAATTGTTACCCTCCCTAGTCAGGTTCAAATCCCACATTGTGACATGATGCTTTTAGTGAGCTGTTTATTGAATATCATTATTGTCATGAGATTGTTGATAAAGCCTTGAGCTTTTGCAGAATCTGGTTTACCTTGGCTACCATCCTTGAAATGAGGGTAAGTGCCTGGAAGGTTTCCTCGAGATATATATTTTGAGTAAAAAACAAAGAATAGAGGTTCTTACAAAATGCAAGTTAATTAGAATGACTTAAATAATAAAAAACAACATTTCACACAAATTAACTCACCCTATAATAGCTCGAGTAGTTCAAAATTTCAAATTCCAATGAATGGGAATGAGTTTCTCAAAGTACCTTAGGAGCTATTTTTCACTCAAAATCTGAAAGATTTAGTCAAGTTAAATTGATTTTTACATTGATAAAAAGCATTCTAAAGTTCTGCATATGGACAATCCACGACTTATTTTGATTTATTCACCTCATTGAAATGCTCCTAATATAACAAATGGCAATTGTTTTCTTTTATAATAATTCCACGTATTTTTTATTGGTGAGGATACCTCATAACTTAAGCTGATTATTTTATTTTATATATGCATAAATAGGCCATGAGTTTTAATTAATCCCTTGTTTCACAATGAGACAATAATCCCTTGTTTCACACATTACACTAAATATAATGGTAAAATGTATACTTTAGTTGTGTATTGAGGGCATAATCACCTTGGAAAGTCAACTTACTACATTTGGTTATCTTATTCTATCTCAAAAAAATTGAAAATATATTTCATTATTGATAAGAAACGTGCAATAATTACATGACAATTTTAGGGGAAGAAAAGTGCCACTACATTATAGCCATTAGTTGTTATAACTATCAATTGAACCCAATGTAATTTCTAGCAAATTGCATGAATTGAGCAATTCAATGAGAAACTTGGCACCTATTAAAGTGCTTGAGGGTCCATTATATATTCTAAATTTAAAGGTCGATATGCCATAGTAACACTATATTAGATTGCAAGCGTGTAACATGAATGATTGGGGATGCAACCACTGACCACTTGCTCATTGGTTGGTCTTGGTCATCATGGTAGTAGAGAAGAGAACATATTTCATTTTGACAATTATGAATGGCATGCTCTAGGTTAGATTGAGCGTTGTAAACAAGAAGTTGAGTATGGGAATGAAGTCGAGGAGGAGATTGAGCCATTTTTGTAGGATCTTAAATCTTTGCATGGGTTGAAGAAATAATTATAACGTTGCAATTGAACTCAACATTGGAATGTAGGATCCTTTTCGCCAATGTTTGTCTAGCTTTGGTGAGAGTCGGTGAGACGACTATAGGAGAATTTGAAATAAATTTTAGCAACCATAGAAAAAGGCTTGAGGTGCTTTCAAGCATGGATCATCAATAATAAGCCTCCAATTTGGCAGTAGATTCAAATCCCTAGAGAATAAAGTGAATTGGATTGAGGCCTTTGTTGAGTGCAGTTTTAGCTGGGTGTAGTTTGACTTATTGTTGTTCCAAGTTTAGTGTTGTTTTCTTAGTGCAGTTTCAATCAAGATTGGTGGACTCTTGCACATATCTTCAAATTGCATGTTAGCTGACAACACCTTACTTTTTTCACATGGTTTTATGCCCCTTGGTAGAGTTGTTGAAACTTGTTAGTTCACATTGTTTGATAGGTCGTTGCCTTTGATAGAACATTACCATATTAATGTTAGCACCACCCAAGCCTTAAGACCTTTTTGACAATTTTCTTGATTGGCGTTAATGAATCTGCGATACTGCACCAATTCCCCTTTCCTAAATGTAATCGTGTCCAAGTCAACCTTGAAGAGCTCCACGTGTGATAATGGTGGTTAAATCATATTTATGAATTCTTTTTGTTTATGGCACTAGATTTGTATAAATATCAGAATAATCCCTATTAGAAGATTAATGGGTGAACTTTGAGTATTAGGCTAGTATAATTATTACCTTGCTTATAGAAGTTGTTAAGGTGTTCTCTCCCCAATTATTGTGTTTATGTGTTGGGATGGTTATTGTTTTATTGTGTACAATTTTCTTTTAATATTGTTGTTTCTTGCATCATAACGAAGTAACAAACTTCACAAGTTTGACTTTTGCTGCACCTAGAAAAGCGAGGTGCATTCTACAATCTAGTATTGAAGGGATTATAATGTCTGGACTTTGTCCCATTTGTTTGTTCCACCATATGTCGACTAAATCTAATATTTTATACAAATCTTTATACATATAAAAATAACTCCATTGTAATCAAATCATATCAACCATTGGAAGAAGAGGAATCTAAAGCAATTTTTGCTAGAAGGCATATACTAAGTTGAAGATATATACCATGGATTACTATATAATATATATATATATATTATATAAGCTTACTAGCATAGATTGATCTTAAGTTATGATATTTTAAGCATCGAGAGATTTCATTCAATTGATTTTTGATCCCTCTCAGTGTGTAATAGATCCAAGTTTAAGATGGATCTATGCTAGTTTATTTGAATTCTACTCAGTCCATCTGCAGTTACATTATAATGAACCTTCCTTAATTGTACGCACACTCAAGTGCTATAAACAATGGTTTCATTGCCAATGGTTGTCCCTACAATGCCCATTTGGTCTCTACTACTTATGTGTTGTCGAGGTTAGAGGCACACATTTGCCCAACTTGCTAATTAACATCCTTCTGGGCAAGACCCATTTGCAGCTTCAGAGACCAACTCAAAACACTATCTTCATTGAAGCAAAGAACAAGCTATTATAGGCTCTGACGATCCATGGTTCACCTCTAGTTTCCACATAGAAGTTGAATTCAACTCTAAAAATACCCAAGTCTTCCACATCTTCTCAAATGACCCTTCATTTGATGTGCTTGCAGTTTCTAAGAGGATTTGAATTGCTCTCTTTTCATTTGAGCACCACTCGATTACCTAGCTAGCGACTCCTCTACGTATTTTGCAATCACCACTATGTCTTGTACCCCATCCATGCTCCTTGCAAGCACTATTTCCATGGCTGCTTTTATCGCACAACTTGTGGTGCATTTTACCAATGCCTCAATGTATGCTAGTTCTTTGGATGAATGATTGCACATCATATCTGTGTAGAACTATAATAATAGTTTGTGTTAAGCAAGATGACAAAAAAGTTTGTTTCTTGAGTGGCATTTTGTGGGAACTTGCTATACATTAGTGGCATTAGAAGAATCCAAAGCCAACTAATTTTGTCGAAGTGCTATCCCTTAATTCTGATGTTGGAACATGCAATCAGTTCTGCATGACATCATTGGATCTCAATGTCTATTCAGGCAAATGTTATTCATTAGTAATATGGCATGTGGATTTACATAACCTGAAATTTATATTTGTATCTGATCTTTAATGAGTACAATGTAATTAAGTCATTTATTTTCTATCCCTGTAATTTTTTTGCGAAGATTTCATATGATTTGATTTTGCAGGGTTATAACAGATAATGATCAATATCATTGCATGCCTTTTTTGTTACAGAGAAGGAGAACTTGTGCCTCTATGGATTTCCAAATGAATCATGGGAAGTTAATCTCCCTGCTGAAGAGGTGCCACCAGAGCTTCCTGAGCCTGCACTGGGAATCAACTTCGCAAGAGATGGGATGCAAGAAAAGGATTGGTTATCTTTGGTTGCTGTTCACAGTGATGCATGGCTACTTTCAGTTGCCTTTTATTTTGGTGCACGATTTGGTTTTGATAAAAATGACAGGTACGTTTTCATCATTAAGTAAGATAATACTTTTTTAGCAAATATCTCTAAATCCTAAAGCAGAAAGTACAATGATTTAAGATTCTCATAAGGCTTATTTTTGTTGCATGATGATTCTGCGTTGTGTACTTCATAGTGCAGGAAGGATTTTGACCAGGTTTTAACTTTTCTAGCTTTTGTGCTTTTTGTAGAGGTAATCCTTAAACTAGGTTTAGTGGGCTGTCAAATGGATGTAATCATTCACAGCTGAGGGGTGATGGAATGATTGAGGAAAATTGTTGTGACTGTAATGTTTGTACACAACTGAGGAATGAGGGTACGATTGAATTATTTTTGGTGTGATTGCAATGCTTGTAATCTGTGGATGCTGGGATAAAGATCATTATTTTTTTGTCAAGATGCTTCCGATCATCTGTGGCAAGCATGCCCTTACCCATTCTGGGAGTATTACAATTTACAACTGAATGCAGTTGTCTTACAACACTTGAAAATCCCTTTGGCTGAGATGCAGTGGTTAGGGGTATCTAGTCTGCCAAAGTCACCCAGGAGTTGCAATTGGTCCCAACCACATGAAACTGCTTGCTTGCATGGTTGATGCTTCTGATCATCTGTGGCAAGCATGCCCTTCCCCATACTGGGAGTATTACAATTTACAACGGAATGCAGTTGGCTTACAAAACTTGAAAATCCCTTTGGCTGAGATGTAGTGGGTAGGGGTATCTATTCCACCCAGGACTTGCAACTGGTCCCAACCGCATGAAACCGCTCGCTTGCATGGGTGAGTGAAATGTGTCTCTGGGGGATTTGAACCTCAATGGTGGGTATGAAACATCTGTTGACAGGAAAAATATTATGGTGCAAGAGTTTTTTGTTTTATGAAGATAATATAGGGTGACAGAAGGAAAGGGCTTTACCCATTCCTAAAAATGCTTATCAATGAAAAAGATGATTGTCAACTGGCAGGTGATGTTATATCACAAGGGAAGTGACATAATCTTGTTGATTTGTGCAACTGAAAAATAAAAATTCTAAACCAAATTTAAGCTGTAGAATTATTCTCTATTTCATATTTGGTTGCCACAACAATGGTGAGCATTGACATGTGAATTGTCAGTGGTGTAGCATAGTACAGAGTTGGAGAAGTGGAAAGATGTATCTATGACTTAATTAAATGTCTAAACTATCTATAAACTATTACAATGAGATAAGGCAGGATTAGAGAAAGCAGCAAGGACATGACATTTGTTCAAAGTAATTGAAAGATGGATCATAGATTTTAAACTCATTTGAAATCCAGTTCACAGATGTAAATCATTTATTAAGAAATTGAAAGATTCATCATCAGATTATTAAAGGATAGTTAAATTGAGAATAGCAATTCGAAAATATTAAATAGTGCTGAATATTATAAGCCTTCAGCCTCTGAAACAAAATTTGATTCAACTGCATTAAACATGGATAATAAACGGAGAATGTTGTCAAATACAACACTAAACAGATTGAAAATGTGAGTTTAGAAAGTGAACAGTCTTAAATGTTGTTAGAAATGCTACAGTGATCAAGAGATAGTTTTCTACTTGTTGTTTCCACCTTCCCCGAGCCAATTCTATCCTCTCTTTCCATTTCTTTTCAGTTGCTAGCACTCACCCCTCTACATGGTCCAAGTTCACATTCAAGCACCAATAAATGGCCCTTAACTCAGAAGTAGATGCTTTTGCATGTAGTGTTGAAAAAACTACATGTCCAAGAAACATTCCCTCCCCCAACAACCTTTTCCCCGGGCCCTTGTTGTCTTCTCACATACTTCCACAACGGATATTTATTTTATTGAGCTTGCTATCTTGCTACATCAGGGTTTCTTTCAACATTGGAAGCAGCTCCACTTACAGTAGATGGAGCACTACCAACTGTAGAGGTAGATATGCTTGGAGGAGGGAGGGGGCCACACCAACAGGGACATTCCTCCCTTTCTTTTGACCTTTAGCAGATGCCTATGATGATTGAGCCATGAAAACTGTAGAATTAATGAAGAAAACAACAACCTCTGAATTCTGCCCTCAAATCCACCTCCAAATCCACTTGCAAATCCTCCAAATGCACCTTCAAACCTGTTGCCAACAAAGTTCAAACCTATCACAACTCTCTCTCTTAACAAAAAATGTAAAAAATGAATGAGAAATGACATTTTAAGAGGCCTATGGTTTTTCTTTTGCACTGCACATGTCAGACACGTGTTATGGCACATGTCATGTCACAGGATACGTACCAAACATGTGTCGGGCACCTATTCCCACAAATCTATGTCTGACACGTGGGATACATATGGGATTGGGGGGTGTGTCCTATTACAGAGCTTGTTAGGGTTGTTCATTCCATGTTTGAGGAATGTTTTAGCCTAGGAAGAAGATTAAGTGTGGTACATTATGCCTCTCTTGATCTTGTGATGGAATTAGATATGAGGATATGAAGTATTTTTGGCTGTTCATTCAACAAGAAGGTTATCCTACCTTGTCTACTTCATTCATGGTTTCATATGTGACTATTCCTTTATCGTTCATGGTTGTTGCATGTTATTACTTAACCATAATTTCATGGTTGTGATGGTGCATCTTGTTAAAGGCTCTCACTTATTCTTGCATAATCTAGATATTTGTTTTGGATTAAATTATGGTGCATTGGTGAATGGATTAATTACCTCTTTACATCTTCTCCATGATATTCAGTCTTTTGTCTTGACTGCATCACCCAATTGGATAGGCATTGGTCTTGGAAATCCACCATCCTTCAAATTCTAAAGAACCTCTTAAAACTTCTTTTATTGGATTCTCCCCCCATTGTGTTGGGAACGAGTAAGCCTAAAGTGGTACAGAGAGTTGTTGTGGTGACCGTGGGCAACCTTATTAAGTGCCTCTAGTGTTGCACTTAGTTTAGGGACTTGAATATCTTTGAGTGTAGGTTTGGGTGTTAGAAAATTGGTGTTGTTGATGGGGACAAAATCCAATTCCTTATGTTAAGTAGATTGGCAGCAGTGATTTGATGAGGGCACTTCGTTGAAGATCTTTTCTCATTTGGTGACTCCACAAAGGAACAAAGTCCCGTTCCAAAAGATTTTAAGTAACATTCTATATTTAGAGGTGAGGACATCCAACAAAATTTGATGGCATTTGAAGACTCAAATACAGCCTCCATTGGTATTGACATAAGATATGATTGTTTATATGTTTTCAAAATTTCATATCAATTATTCATATTGAAGATTTGGAAGTGAAGAAACTTCGCATTGCCCCATGGGAGGTCGGGTGGTATGCTCCATTTGATTTCTAGAGTATGGTGGAATTCCTTAATGAGCTCCCGATGCCTTATTGGGATGAGCACATTGCAAAATTCCATGGATGTATCGATTCAACTACACTACATATTTCATTCTTGTAAATTATTTCAGATCTTAATGTTGTCCATGGAGATGTCACGATGAGAATGTTTCTATGTACCTTGGAAGATTTTGCAGAAATATGGTTTGCAAGGCTTGGTGAAAAGAAGACGTGCAGCCTAGCCATGCTTCTCCATCTGGTGACACTAAGTTCAGTGATGACACTTTCCACTTGGACACACAGGTCTTGGATGATGATGATGCTACTCATTCATTGTTGCTACTCTCACCGATGCTGCTGATTATCTTGTAGGTCCTTCCACACTGTTACCGATCGAACTAGCAGTCTTGGTGCATGCTAATGATTGGCAATCATAAGAGAGGAAAGCTAGATGGAATGTGACCTCAAACCATTTCCCCAGACTGCTTTAGGAGTTATTCACCTAGGAGAGGGCCCTTATGATACACCTGCCAATGATCTTAACACAACACGAACTCCTTTCTACAAACTTAAGATCAGAACCAGTGCCTTGGTAAGGAGTCACAGTTTAACAAAAGGCATACAAGTATCCAATTATGTAGGAGTATAAGTATATGTGTCACTGTATGTGCTTCAAAGATATCAGCAAGATTCTATAGTCATCTATATCTAATTAATCTTAAATGGCAAGATTTAGAATCAAAACCAATACAAGATCATGTCTAAATAGTTGCTATCAGCACTTTCAAACATAGCAAGTATATATCAGGTGTAATAGTGCACAATCAAGAGCCGAAAATATGGTATTTGACAGGCGAGATTCCTGTTAATTATTGGTAGTCACATCAGCACATAGGAAGAAAAAATAATCTCTAAGGTTAACCACTATCAGGCATTCAACATTTGTACTCAATAGTCATTAACATGAGTACTTATATCAGCTAATATCAGCAAAAATAGACCATGAACATTAGTGCTAATATAAGGTGTTAGGATCAATATTTATCAGTCAGGGAGGCAAAGAACACCATTATTCCACATCAAATACTCCACATTAGCAATTCACGAGTTGACATCAGCTTTAAGAAGAGTAAGTACCAGCACTCAACAGTACTTATCAGCAGCAAGAGCTATTTAGAGTTTATCAGTAGTATGATGTGAACAGTAAATATTCAATGTTCCCCCAAGTTTCTGGGACGCGGGGACGTGGGAGAGGGAAATTCAGAAACAACATATGCAGAAGTAGCCCCCCAAATTTTAGGAAATGTCGAAGGGTACGTCAGGGTCTTCAACATTGGGGACCC
>NWUY0304688849.1:0-11868 GCA_004151065.3 Larix sibirica
TGATGAATTCTATTTTTAAACCCTTCCTCGAAAATTTTGTGTTAGTATTTTTTGACGATATACTAATCTACAACAAATCTTGGGAAGAGCATGTTCAACATGTTGACATGGTCTTAAAACTATTGGAGGAGCAACTATATGCCAAACCTTCTAAGTTAGGCATTATGGTTCTGAAAGTGGAATATTTGGTCATATTGTATCTCATGAAGGCGTCAATGTGGACCCTAACAAAACTAAAGAAAAAAAATCCCCCAAATTAGTAAATATTCGAATCATGCACTTTTTATCAACCAAAGCATGATTAGATACATATTCCATCAGGGGAGGAAAAAATATGAAGCCAACATGGAGTAACATCTCTAACTATACCTTGATTTCAAGTTCTTTCCTCAAGTTGACAAGCCTTATCTTTTTCCAAATTGGTTTGACATTATCATAAGTTTTAATCTCATGTTTGAAGATATAGGGATTTATGTCAAGCATTTATTCATAGGCCCAAGAGAAAATGTCATGAAATTATTTGAAAAGAGAAGTTTACTCATCAATTTCTTGAAAAGAACAGTCACCTCCAATGAGCATGTTCTTGAGAATGTTAGGTTTGATGGGGATATTGATAGGTATAGCTTTTGAAATGTTGGCCAGATTACCTTCTTCAAACATGTTGTATATACGAATAGGCATTAGTACAAATCAAGATAACATTGAAGAACAAGGCTTTTAGGGATAACCTCCATATTCTCAATTTAGGTTAAAAAGGATTAACGATGGTGCATATCTTCCCAAGGTCATTATGGATTAAATAATGATTTTAAGATGGATTTGTTTGAAGGAAAAAACATGACAAAGAAATCATTGGAAGGAGAAGAACTGACAACCCAAATGGGCAAGGTAAACTAATCGTACTCCTCCTACAAATGGAGATTTTGATCAGTGTCTGCAAAATCCATATGAATGGAATGATAAGACAATTTGACCATATACAAAAGCATACTTGTTCCCATAGTACCAATCTTAGGCATGCTAGGTAACACCCATGGATCTTGGTCCATGATCACAATGGTGAAAGAAGATATGATAAAGATGGGGAAGTGCCAACATAGAAAACTAGTGGAGGTAGAGTAAAAACAACCATGAGATACAAATCTTTAAATGTTCTTGCACCGATGCTATCCAAAGTTGTTTTAGAATCACCAACGAATAAAATAGTATATTTTGAGCTAGCTCTAGAGTTAGTCGTGTAGTAATCTAACTTGTTAATGGTAATGAATTTTCTTTCATGACGAAAATGATGTCTTCCCCCCAAGTGTAACTAGAAAGGCGATGATGATTATGTGTAGACTGAAAGAATGATCATCGAATGCTTTCAACAGTTTAATCAATGGATTCAACTCTAGGAATCCCATACCTCTCCAGCAATTTAATGGAATAACACAAGTAGAGGCTCCTTCATCAATGATGCATCAAAAGATGTTCATCCCTTGTGATGATACTTGGATCTGGAACATGATAAGGTGAGGTAGTCTCAGATGGGATTGGTTAAGGTCAAACATAAACAATGAGAATATGGAGATCTAATTCCACCAATTGCCTTCAATAATGCTTACGAATGCAGTGGGCATATTTGTAGAACTTCTAAGGTTGGCATTGCACAAGGGGCCTAAGAGAGATCTTCAATGGTATTGTAGATTTGAGTTAAACATGCAATGGGATTATGTGTCAATCGGAAAAGAGTACATTTAGGAATTCTAGGCATTATTTCATTGGGTGGTCACTCAATATGGAGAGAACCACCAAGTAGAGGAAAACAAGACTCAGTATCTGAAGGTTTGAATATGATATTATCGTAAATCTTGGCATGAGTGTGAAGGTTGGTATATTTCCCACACATGAAGATGTTAGAAGTCATGGTACTTCCCCCTTGTGGGTGTTTCCATGACTACCACCTTGAAAGGGTGTAGGATTGTTGGAAACCATATGTTTACGTTGAGGAGGAAAAGGATGAGTGAGGACTATATGTTGTTGTGAAACCCTCATTGGATTAGGTCATAATGAACTTCATATAGCTTGGGACATTAATAGCTAGGGTGGTATTTCGATATAAATTATGCATGGAAATTTGGAAATTTTCTTTTCTTTCTTACTGCCAACATTAGCATTAGTTTTTTGAGTTTCCCCATCCCCAATGTTAGAATTGGATTTCTTATTATTTTTCTTGCCTTCATTTTTTCGGTTATCATTTTGAGCAACAATTTGAATAGAAAGAACATCAGAGGTTTGAGATGGGGTTGCAACATTTTTGGTGGGTTAACCAATTGAATGTATGAATGGAAACTTATCATGGATGGGCAACTGATCAATGGTAGTATGAAAAATATCCAATCACACCATCATCATGTGGTCCTAGGGTGGGTATTTAAATTTCAGATGAAGATGGAGTTGCACAAGGAATTAACTCATATAACATGCCAGAATTTAAATAAATCAAATCCAATTTTTGCGCACATTAAATAGCATGCTCTTTTGTAAGAAACCCTAACATTATTACATCCTTGGATATGTTTGGAAGTAATTATTTCACAAACCAATCCATAAGGAATTGTTCGGGGATATTAGCTCTAATAAGCCTTTGTTGGTGCCTCCAATCATGGATATGATTGGATATATAAACATAGGTGGACTATTGAAGCAAAGTTAAAAATTACATCCACATACATATGTTAGAAAAGGCATTTATAAAGAGAAAAAAAAATGCCAGGTAATTCAACATACCATTTAGTGGCATTATCAGTCAAAGTACCCTAAAATAGATGCAATTGAATGCTATCATAAAATAGAGAATTCGACAAGCACCAAGGATGAAAATTCATGACATGTGTGTATGTATATTCACCAAAGAGACCATAAAACTTGGAAATATTAGAAAATAACTTAGTTGATATGACAGGCCATTTTCGATGATGGCATATAGGGTAATTTGTTAGTCATGAAAGGTCTAGTAGGTTCAAAGTTTCTAAAAATGGAAATCACGTATGAGTACACATGTTACAGTTATTAAAGGAAACTCATTTCTAACATACAAGTGCAACACTACCTTAGACATGATTTCCCCCTAGGACTATACTACCCCCTTCAAATTGACTACCCCTAGGAACCCCTTAGTTACTCGAGATATTAATACCCCCTAGATATTGTTGTCGCCATATGTATCACTACTACCTAGAACATTGTGAGCATTAACTGGAAGGGTAGCATTAGGAGGAATACTATAACCATAAGGGAATCCCAGGTTTATAACTACGGATCAAAATATGGGCATAAGAGATATGGGTGGAAACTGACTAAGCCTACTTGAAAAATAGGAGTATTACCTCCTCCAAAGGAGAAGCTCAAACACTCTATGTCCCTAGCCCTCAAAAAAACTCACTTTTAGTGTTCTATTATGGGCACAAGTTCAAGCATTATTTTCATACTCCATGGTTGTTAGTTAATATGTCTCTCATACAAATACACATCATAGAAGTAAAGAATTTATATACTTTATATCCATAACCCCTAAATAAGCATAATTTGTTGGAAACATCAAGCCTTTCTATTTCATCACACATCTAGATATTCAAGAGACAAATAGTCAACGGTTGTTACTCTACTAGAAGAGCTAACTGAGTAGTTGATTAAGGGGTCAATTAGGCATTCAATGAGTCAAATTGATCAATCGATGGAGTCAACTAACCAATCGAATGGTCAGGTAGATGGAATGGAAACATTGATTATGGCATAAATAGGGAAGAAAACAAGGACGCCATTATGTTCTATGACCCAAGAATGTGAACACAATCCTCCTTAATTGAAGGGAGTTGGTTACATCTTGGTTCTATAAACCGATGACACTATGGGTCTAGTGATATGGTGAATTATGGCTAATGAACAATCCATTTTGGTGTATTCTCCATGTAATATGTTGTCTTAAATGTTGAAATGGTGTATATCAATGCTACCTATTCTTGGAATAATTAGTCTGATATTTCTAATTCCCTAGTCTCTCCAAAATGGTATCAAATTTGTTTGTTCGAATCATAGCCTATTGTATACAAGTATTTTGAGGTGTCAATTGGACATACTCTATTGAATCATATCTATCTATGATTGAATCTAGATTTGACTTGCAGACTATATCAGGGTTTAGATTGGCATATCAAACGCATTATGGCTTCCAGGAAAGAACCGTTGATTTTGAATAGTCACAACTGTGGAAAATGAGCACAATATATGGAGACCTTTATGAAAAGTAAGGCCCTATGGCCATTTACCAAGATTGTGATCCCAAATCTAAAGGACTATCAATAGAATTTTATCCTTGACAAGAAGAAGGATGAGGCTATAGGGGTGATTATTACCTACATTCAAGGGATATTTAATTTAAAATTGGGATCGAATGTCCTCATCATTTTTAGGAGAAACTGGAGAATTTGTTTGATAAAATCGATGAAAGTCAAGTTATGCAGATTGAGAAAGAGTTGGTCTCTCTAGGTCCTCTCTCCTTTGGAAGCATTGAGGAATATTTGGCTCATGTCAAGGAGTTACAGTTGAAATAGGGTGAGTGTGGCAAGGAATTTCTAAAGAAAGATGATCAACTCACTGAACTGGTCCTCATGAATCTAAAGACACCCTATGATTTAGTATGGCCATCATTTTACACTAGTTGAGTATCAAGAAAAAAAAGACAGTACGGACTATACCTTTGACTCTTTCTATGGAATTTTTATTAGGGCATAGGATAAATTGTTTGATGAAGGTAAATTATATGTGAAGCATCAATCCCATCTATTGAAGGGAAAAGGTCAATAAAAATATAAAAAGGGGTCAATAGTGTAACCCAGAGAAAAGTCAGAAGAGCATCAACCATAATGCGAAGAAGAAGTGTGGTGAGCCAACTAAGAAACATAGGAAGAAGAAAACCTATAATTATTGTGGGAAATTAGGGAATATGGAGAAGGTTTGTTGGAAGAAGACTAATAATCTAGAAGAGAAGGTCAGGAAACTCGAAGCACATGTGTCGACTAGACGATCGACCAATGTTTATCACCAACTTCCAAAAGGTATGGAAGAAAATTATATGTTTGCTATTAGTGCTTTTTGGGCCCTACATGAGGATACTACTTAGAGTGAGTGGTTAGTTGATTTTGGTTGTACCAACCATATGGATAAAGATGGTTCTTTGTTTTCTTCCTTAAGTGAAATTGCAGAAAAGAAGGAAAAAAATTAGCATATGATTATGCACTTACTGATGCTAGTTGTGGTGACATTGAAGAAAAATGGTGTCATCACCCATGTGTATCATGTACCCAACCTAATTGCAAACTTGTTGTTGATACTCCAACTACCTAGACTAGAAAAAATGTTCAATTTTGGCGATATAAGTTTGTTATGAAGGATGTGAACAATTGGTAAATAGTAGTTGAAGGGTTCATTGATCCCAAATATGAGTTGTACATGTTTCATGATGTTCCCAAGAGAGAAACATGATCGACTACACTCGTAGCTCAAACTAACAATTGTAGCAAAGTTTGGCATGAATGACTTGGACATTTAAATTTTTTAACGAATGGTAAAACATGACATGGTAGTTGGACTACCTAAAATCATTCCCCCTAATAGAGTAAATGAATTTTGTGTACTTGGAAAGAAACACCATGCTCCCTTTGAAATAGGAAAGGCATGGAGAGCAAAGACCTAGTTGGAACTTGTTCACAACGGCCTATGTTACATGAACAAATAATCACTAGCAAGTGTGAGGTATATTTTAACCTTCACTAGTGATTTTTCTAGGTACACTTGGGTATATTTCTTGAAGAATAAGAGTTATGTCTTTGAAAAATTCAACAAATTTAGGGAATTAGCTTAAAAGGGATGCAGTCAACCTATGAAATGTTTAAAATCAGACAATGGTGGAGAATATGTGGACGGAGTTTTTGAAAACTACATATCACAAAGTGGAATATCAGGATGGAGATGATGATTATAGGAATTCGACATCTGGCTATGTGTTTTGTCTTGGTTCCAAACCCTTGGTTTGGTCTTGCAAAAAGAAAAAGGCGTGGTCTCTCTTTTGACCACAAAAGATTAAATTTGTGACGCAGTTAATATTGTAAAAAAAGAAGTATGGATTCAACACCTCTTGAGAGAACTTGGTTTTTCAATCGACTCAGCAATTGTAATATTTTGTGATCCATAGTGCAATATAGGTTGTTGACAATCTTGGTGCACACAATAAGATGAAGCATGTGGAGCATCATTAGATTCATTACTTACAACAAATGATACAAGATTCTATTGTCAAGCTTATCTATTGTAGAATTAATGATCAGATTGTTAATATATTTATCAAGCATTTACAAGAAGCTAAGTTTGTCAAACTTTGCGCTATGCTTGGGATTCAGGAAGCTACAATTATAGGGGGATGTACAGAAGTAATTTCACCTCCTAAATCTCCAAAGTGTTGTGTTGATGGGGGTGTTGTAACAACATGCCTTGCTAGTTCGTTAGACCTCTGGATATTCTGGAGACATACAAGCAATAGTTGTTAGTCAACTAGAAGAGTCAACTAAATGGTCGAATGACAGGTCAACTAGGCTCTCCACTAGTCATACAGATCGAGCCACTAGTCAAGAATTTGGAACAAAACCATTGATTGTGATAGGTAGGGAAAAAGTCGAGGAGGTTGCTATGTGCCATGACCCAAGTATGTGGACACATTCTTCTTACTTCAAGAAATATGGTTACATCTTGGTGCTATAAAAAGATGACCCTATGAGTCAAGTGATATGGTGAATTGTGACTAATCAACAATGCATTTCAATGTATTGTTGAATGTAATATGTTGTGCGTAAGTGTTGAAACAATGTCTATTGACACCACCTCTTCTTGGAATAATTAGCTCTTTGATTTTTCTAATTCCCTAGTTTCTCCGACACATTTGTTTAGTGTTTGTGTATGTACCTTTAAGTTTTTCCTTCATGCCCATGAATTAATTTTGAATTTTGGCTACTACCCAACTAGTAGGTCCCACACTTTATTTCTCCTTTTCATAATTTTTTAGGTAATAAGTGTTATTAATATGCAAAAGATTATATTTATTTAAATCAACTTAAAAATTCAATAAACAAAAAAAATATTTAATTCATTGTATAATAACAAATAAAAGTATATATCATATACTTTCAATGCACCTTGTAAAATGAGAGTTTTATAATTCCGATTTGTATATGGGATGATGCCCAATATAGTAAGAGATTAGATGCCAAGTCCACTTGGGTACCATGGTATAAAACGAGATTCACATATCTTATAGTTATTTGTGATGCCAAAACCAATCCCGAGAATATCATGCTCATTCCTAAATTCCTACTCAATGTAACTCCAATAGCTACTTTACAAAGAAAATCACCTTTTGAACAGGGCACGATGCCCAATCTGTCAGCAGATTAGGTACCAAGTCCACCTCAATGGTTTAATCTCATCATAACTTCAAAGTTTTGGGAACCTCAAACACTACCTTTACAACTAATGTCACCTTTTGAACATGGCATGATGGCCAATATGTTAGGAGATTAGGTACCAAGTTCACTAGAGAAGTTTAATCTCCAAGTCCACTTGAGTCGTTGTATGGGACAAAACAAGATGCATATCCCTTGATAGTGATACTTTAAAATTGAGGTATAATAGGATTATACTTTATTATATAGTGGTCATTTATAATCAAATCATAATAATAAAAGTGCATTACTTTGAATACAAAATAAGATCAAATTTATAATAATAATAAATAAATAAAAGTATATAATGAACATATTTAACACAAAATGTACTTTGGAGAAATTCATAAATAGTGAAAATTGTGTTGATGGATAAGGATTGTCTTGCTCTTTTTATTCGTATATTTATGATGCAAAAATAAATAAAGATAATCATTCGCTATAAAGTAAATGAACAATGTAACTTAAATAAGATAATGTATGGTAATCATTTATAGTAATAGGTAAACCTAATGAGATTATATTTATTATATAATAATTACTTATAATCCAATCACAATAGTTTATCATTTTTAATTTTTTTTAAAATTGAGAAGATAAGGTAAGAGCTAATAGTAAAAATAGTACACGATTAACATATTCAACATAAGATATACTTTGGAGAAATTTATGAAGAGTGTAAATTGTGTTTAGATACAAAGATTGGATCGTGGCTTGCCCTTTTTTATTTTTGGATTTACAATGAAAAAGAGAAATAAAGAGAAATCACTCACTATGAAGTAAATGGACATTGTGCCTTGAATATTAAGATACTAGAGCTTAATTACTACTACATTGCTTTGATATTCTACTCCTTTGTTTTGCTTAATGATGGAACAATAAATCACTATAAAAAGAGGGAATCCCTTTCTCTCTTGGAAAAGGTTGTAATATCTCCTCATAGCTACCAAGGTTAGGGTTAGAGATTTTGTATGCCCCAACTCCTGAGTAGCTTTGGAGTTTTGGGCACTCTAAATTATTATTTAAAGTTTGTGTGTGATTAGTTCCACATGTGCATCGATGTGGCATGCATTTGATAACATGGTGGCCAAAGCACAAGTAATCTTGTGGGAGGCATAATTTTTTCTTACGAACTCCAACTAGGATCCTCTTTGGATTGTTGGAAACCTCAATGAGTAGAACAACATTGAATGTTATGAACTATGGGACCAAAATTTTGGAGTAAAAACTTCCCATTTAATGCTAAAAACATGCTTTGAAAATTTGAGTGCTCCAAATCACCACATCATCAACCCCTAAAATGGGCCCAATAAAACAAGCTCTGATTTTCCACCCCACAAAGACTAGACATATACATCTTGCAATGACTTTAAGATTGTTAGTAATAAAACCATAATCGTTATCAAACTAAAGTGGGTGTAGAAAACAAAGGTTTGTAGGGTTGGGGCATTTGATAATGAGCACTGAAAGATGCCCCATTTCAAGGGATTTATGTTAGAATCTTATGAAGCACCACAGTCAAAAATTTGGTCAATACACTCGTTTTTAGGCCCTTCTAAAGTTATAGGTTGATTAAAAGAGGACCAAAACCCTAAGGGTATAGTTCCACCATCAAAAAAAATTGGACTATTCTTTTCACTAGATGTGTTTGTTTAAGGTGGCTATGTACAATGATCTATAAACTACCATGGATATTCCACTAGATCAACTCATCATAAGAAATCTTACAATATTTTGAATCTCTTATTATGTAGTGTTTTTAGATAAGATTTAATATTACTAGCTTAGTGCACAAAATACTAAAATAAAATTAAACTGGAATGAAAGAAGCTAATAAAATAACACACTATCCACATAATGAATACAAGATGTACTTTGAGAAATCCCAATATGAGAAAAACCCAGCTAAAAGGCGAGGCATACCTTGTTCTTTTCTTCTCACTTATGAAATGCAAACATAAATAAAGTGCACTCACTAGGGAGTTGCCATGGACATTATGGCATGTTTGGCTACGATGGGATCTTCAACTTCCTCTATTTTGCTTCAAGATTCTACTATTAATGCATTACTCAATAATGGAATAATAAACAATACAATAAAAATGTAACCCCTCCCTATCCTAGTGACCTAGTATTTAGTAATGTCTTGATAGTCATCTAGGGTTAGGATTAGGGTTTTTTCATTCCTTAACTCGCTATTAGGGTTAAGGTTTTGGATCCTCTAGAATCTTATTTAAGGTCCACACGTGACTAGCTCCACATGTGTGATCAATGTGAGTTGCTGTGGCATCCACTTGATATCATGTTGGTCAATAGGATAGTTCAACTTGTGAGGGGCATAACTTCCTCATATGAACTTTGATTGATGTGAGCTCTACATCATTGAAAAGGTCATGATGTGTAGAACAACATCAAGAGACTAAACCTTTGTCTACAAAGTTCCAACCCCAAAAAATATCATTCAAGGCCTCAAACTAGTTCCAAAAAAATGTGGACCCTAAATCACCAAAGCAGGACATACCCCTAAATGTAGCTACAACATTTGTAGCTACACCGGCTACAAATGTTGTAGCTAGTGTTTTCACACTAGCTTCTGCAAAAGCGCACCTACTAAGGATTATGGAACCCTTAGTAGCAGCTCATAAATGGATAATGTGTGAATGCAAATAAAAGTAAAAACTAATCTAAGTAATTATTGCAGTAACATAACAAACAAACAAGAACCTATGATTTGAACAGTGATTTTGTATTGCTCTGTAAAAAATGGTTTACAATGTATATTTACCTCAAAAGGTGAGTAGGTGGGGGCCCTCGCAGCTATACGAATAGTATTTCTTCGAGTCTCCAAGGTTCCTTTCTCTTCTCCGAATGCTCAAATGGTGTCCAAAAATCAACTAAATGGGGAAAAAACCTCAAAGAGGTAGGCTAGAGTTCAACAGGAATTTCGGCAGAGTTTCGATAGGGAAGAGTGTCTGATGTATGGTTGTGAAATGGGGGGATGAGCTAGGTGAACAATTTTTGGGTGTTAACAACCGCACTGCATTTGGTGCGAACTTTCCTATGATTTATATGAAATGAACGCACCAGACACAGTGTAACCTGTAAACGCCTCGTATCTCAGTGTGACCTGAGTTTCAAGGGAGCACCGACAAATACATTTTTAAAAAATTTAAGGATAATTTAAGTATACAAAGCTGCATTTCGAAATTTAATTTGCTAAAAATTGAAATTGAAGTATATAAATTGATTTACCAAGTGCCTTTCGCACCAAGGAGGCATGGTTTCCTTGTACAAGAAAAATGAAAAAAAATGTGTTGTTTGGAAATTCCAAAATTAATCCAAATCAACCTTAGAGGTACACAAATTGACAAGTATAGTGATACATGAACACTATAGCACATTACACTTTTGTAGATACTTGAGCATTGGTTCTTGTATGGCTCTACAAAAGCACTGTAACAATGTAAAAAATTATTTTATGGTCTATTTTTTTATAATATACTACCCTAACATAGTGCACAGATAAATTTTACGAGTCACCGGTGTGTTTGATTCAACAAAATGAATCGAAAGGTATATGTTATATTTAAAATTTTAATTATTTTAGTAATATCTAGTGCCTTTTGATAAAACATACCGTTGCTTATATTGAAATTTAACCACACATGTGCGTTGGTTAAGAAATAACGCACCATGGAATTTGAGTTTTTTTCTACAAAAAATATTAGTTTTTTGGTGCATTGTAGAGAAAAGCACTAGTGCGTTTATAGTCACAAAGTGCATCGAATAATGTATATATTATATGTTAAATTTTAAATCATTTCAATGATTCTGATGGGTTTTGCTAAAACACAACAGTGCTCATTGTTAAAAATAATATGCATCAGTTGTTGGCACGTGGTTAGTTCATAGAAGTTTTGGTACAAACAGCGATAAGTGTACAGTGATAAGGGTAAAGAGTGATCGCGGAGCAGAGCAAAGCGGTCAAAGCGGAGTTAGGAGTTAGTTAGATTTAGTGGTTAGGATATATCCCCTTTGCGAAGTGGACCAATTTTTTAACGGCCATTGAGCCTATAAGTATAAGTCACATTGTAAGCCTTTCGGCATATTTTTGATTGACTTTGATCTTAGTTTTTGAGGATCAATTTTGCAAATTTGTATCTCTCCCGGTTTTGTGATTTGTAAGACAGATTTGGTGTATGAAGTCTGCTTTTAATGAGAAGGAATGTTTTGTCCATGACTTTGTCTCTCTCATGTTTTGTCGCAGTTATGATTACTTGTGTTATGTCGCAGTTATGATTACTTGTGTTATGTCGCAGTTATGATTAGATATGTT
>NWUY0304689068.1:0-10177 GCA_004151065.3 Larix sibirica
TTACATCCCTACTTACAATAAATTTTCTATCAGAAAGCAAATGATACCCTTTCTTTTGATCAGAGTATCCATTGAAGGTGCATTTCAAGCTTCGAGAGTCCAACTTAGTTTTTTTTAATTTTGGAACAAAGGCATAACAAACAAATCCAAAAACTCGAAGATGTTTAACCTTAGGCTTATAGCCATACCAAGCTTCATATGGTGTAACTCCATCCAAAGAAGCCATGGGAGACCTATTTCTTAAATATACTGCAGTATGAACTACTTCAGCCCAGTAGGAGGAACTAAGGCCTTTAAACTGCATCATTGATCTCGCCATTCCCATTAAGGTTTGGTTCATTCTCTCAGTAACTCCATTCTGCTGTGGAGTGTATGCATTTGTGAAATGCCTTATGATTCCTTTATCTTTGCAATAATTCTAAAATTCATTGGAAGTGAACTCCCCTCCATTATCTGTTCGTAGAGTTCCAATTTTCTCTTTAGTTTCTCTCTCAACCAACTGTTGAATGTTTTTGAACTTCTCAAATGCTTCTGACTTTGCTTTTAGAAAATATACCCATGTCATCCGAGTGAAATCATCAATAAAAGCAAAAAATATTGACACCCTCCGAGAGAAGTCTCGAGAGGTCCACAAATATCACTGTGGACAAGTTGCAAACACCTGTTTGCTCGCCAAGATGAAATAGGGAATGCTTCCCGACTTTGTTTGCCATAGATGCAAGCTTCACATCTTGCATTTATCTTTTTAAAGGTGGGTATCCCTTTAACCATTCCCTACTTTTGAAGCTGAGAAAGACTGTCAAAATTTAAATGTCCATATCTAACATGCCACAATCTGATGGGAGAATTTTCTGATTCTACTACAGCTGCAAAATCCTGCTTCCGAGGTATGACAGTCCCTTTCATCCTAAGAAGCTTTCCATCTTCATAACCTGTCATGATAGTCTTATAATTCTGTTTGATTGAGTTGATTTTAATCAACCCATCATCCATCACAATTTGATGACTTGCTTGTTGTATCGTCACTAAGGATAGTAAGCTCTTCTTGAATGTTGGAACATACCAAACGTTTGATATCCTCTTCTCGCCGATTTTAGGAAGATACACTTTCACACAACCTTTTCCCTGAGGTGTATATGTAGTATCATCAGCTAGAAAAACTGAATTGAGCTTACATTCACTGAAAGACCAAAACAAATCTTTCCGGAAGGTCATATGCTGAGTAGCACCTGTATCTAACAACCAAGCATCTTCAAAGTCACTATGGAAAGAATAATTAGAAGCAATTAAAGCTTCTGATTGTTGAAGGGCAGTAAAAACAAATTCAAAACCACTTTCATCTTTATTTTCACCCTGATCACCGACATTTGCATACTGCATACTGCACTGAATTTGAAGGTTGCTTATACTTAGGCAGTTTATTATTTGGTGTTCTACAGTTGGCTGCAAAATGACCAACTCTATTACATCTTCTACAAGTGATTTGACTCATGTCCCTTCCTCTGCCAGTTTGATCGTTGCAGTTTTGAGGTCTTTCTGATTGACTTCTTCTTGTATAATTTGATCCTTGAAAATTATTGTTATTGCCTCTTCCTTGGCTTCGTCCTCGACCTCGACCTCTAAATGAAGACTGATCACGTTCTCTTCCTCTTCCTCTTGAGCTTTCTCCTTTACTTGAACTTGTAAAAAGAAGATCTTCACTTGATTGTTTCTGTTTTCCAAAAGATTTACTATGTTGAGTTAAAATCTCACTAAAAGTGTCAGATGTCAACTTATCAGAAATTTGTAATGTTTCAATGAAATGTTTATAGGATTCTGGTAAGCCATTTATCATAATCAAGATTAGAAAGCCATCTTCAAGCTTACCATATCCACCCTTAATGATATCTTGGTGAATATTTTTCACTTTAGAAATGTATTCTAATACATCATCTCCATCTCCTAACCGTTGACTTAAAAGCTTCATTTGCAAATCTATTCTCTGAGAAGCAGGTGGGGTGTCAAAAAGTTTACGGAATTGTTCCCACGCAGACTAAGCTGAGGAAGAATTCTCAATATGAATACTTAAATGATCAGTTACAGAAGAACGAATTAAGGCAAGTGCCTTTTCGTTTTGTAGTTCCCATTTGGCTAGGGCAGTGGCATCAGTGGGCTTAGTTGAAGTTGGATCTGCATCACATATTCCATGCCACAACTCATTATAAATTAGCGTGTTTTTCATACGACGTTTCCATGACTTGTAGTTCTTGGCTCCATCAAGTTTATCTGAATCGGTGAAAAGATTCACTATGATGTAATTTGCAAGTAATTAAAAAATGATACGACGCAGCAAAAGATCAAGTGCAAGAAAGAATGTTTTTTTAAGGGCTTGGCCTTGACCCTCTAAAAAGTCTCGTCAAAAGAGAATATGAGAGAGTATTTCACTGACTCTTCTCACTCTCGTCTTCAAAATTACATAATCAACCTTATATCTCCAATATTACAATGATGTCAAACTTACAAAATTTGACATGTATGAAAATTAAAAACTTCCCCTTTTGAAGAAAACCACTTGATGTAAACCATCCCTTTTGGATGCAGTTTTCAAAATTACAATATTACAATATGTGACTCCCTTCAAACTTTTCAAACTTTGAATGCAGTTTTCAAACTTTCTCTTATGACTCCCTTCTTTAAAAAAAACAATATAAAACATGTGCCCCCCCTTGATTTAGAGAATATATTTTTCACACTAACATAATAGTGACAAAAAATGTAGCTTTTTACCACCACTCATATGTATTTTTTATAACTTATAATAATCCAACAAATAACACGTGGAGGGTTAAATCTCTTGCGTCCAATTTCAAATGATGATATAGTTGGATACCAAATAGAGAGGAGAATCCTGATCACAAGGAGTCTGACTTGGAGGAAGGCTGCGACAGTTTGTTGAGAGATCGCTCAATGAACTGGAAGCTGGAATTACGTTGCAGAGCACAATGACACTGCGTTGAGGGGAGAGAAGCTTGGAGTGACAGAGCCACACCAAATCAGACCTCAGATCTCAAAGAGGCTGTGCGAATGTTTTGCTAATTGGATCACTGATTGGATCACACGCTTATCAGATTGGATTGCTGATTGGAGTGTATACACCAGATTTCAGTGTTTTCAAAGACCTGGTCGCTGTTTGGTGATGGATGAGAGAATCATCAGTTCTCCTGCGTTGGAAAACACTGATTGGAAGTCGCGTGGGGCTGATCTCTTGCACCGTAGTTCGTTCCTGCATGTGGCTGATCTCTTGCACTGTAGTTCGTTCCAGATCTGAGATATTTGGAGGCTGCGTGATCAATGGATCTGTGTGATATTTGGAGGCTGCGTGGAGGCACCAAGCTTGCAGTGCACAGATCGGATCTCTTTCTGAGGCTCCAGATGCAGTGCACAGACTGGATTGTTGCAGCAGTTTACAGATCTCTGAACGCACAGATCTTTGGAGACACCACAGTTGAGTGCGCTGCAGCAAAAAACTTAGAAAAAATCGTTGTAGTACAGAAAACACTGAGATCAATTCAACATGGGCCAAAAAATACTGATCTGAAGTTTGTCAACTCACTTCGCAGATCGAGCTTCAAGTAGATTTAAAAATTTTTTTTTACAGCTCATGAATGGAGATTGCCAGATTTACAGAGATCTGAAGCAATCTTTACAAAAATGAGCCCTTTTTACAACCACAAGAGACCTCTAAATAAAAAAAATTGATTTCTGAGAATGCTGGCTATAAAATTAACAAATACAAATAATGTCTGATCTATAAAATCACAGCTTAAAAGGAAGTGAGAAAGAACTCTATCCGGATTTTCACAACAATTGTTGTAATGAAAATTTTCCTTATTAATTTTTGACAACAGAGTTACCTCCCAAAGAACGTTGCCATCACCACGTTGATGTTGTGAAGACTATCTCCCCTTGTCAATCCAACATCAATCCTTCAACCAGCAAACACTTCATCATTGCTCTGATACCAGTGATGAAGAAGTGTTCTCAGACGCACAATTTTATTAATAAGGAAAAAACAATTTACAAAGAGAAGTGAGGCTTTACATCACACACACACACTTAACCTCACTTTGAGAAGGGAGCTAGTTTATATAGCTCATTGCTACACTAAAAGCTAGGAGGACAACCAATCACATAATCACATGAGCATGATTAGGTGTCCTTTTACAAAACAAACCCTATCCTCATCCCAAAATACTAAATAATCTGATTTATTCTCAAATATAATCCTAGAAAAATTAGAACTTAGGATTAAGAGGTCTAACAAAGCTTTTGTCTGCATATCCCTGTTTTCTTTTGCATTCTTTTGCGTAAGTTACTATTTTTATCCTGCTGTGTCAAAATAAAAAATGATTGCACATGGTAGAAAATAGTATGTCTTCTATCACTAGCTATATTAACCATTATTTGTCCTGTATTATACTATCTAAGACAAACACCATTGCAATGGAAAGACCCAGATTTGCAAATAAGAAAGAGAACAAATAGACAGAAGTCAGGACTTATCCTAGAAATCCATTCATCAGCTGGTTGGTCTTCATGCTCTGGAGCTTCTCTTCAAGGGTTTTCTGTCCTTAAATTCATAAGATCTACAGGTTTGTGTTATTATATCCTTGTGAATACACATATCATTGAGATGATAGCTATCTTCTTTACCATTTCATAGAAGCAGAAAAATTGCAACTTTTTCTACTTGTCCAACTTCATAACATCTTGCACTACCTCTATTAGCTTCATTAGGTAATGGGAGACTTCGAAAATTATGCTTCTCATATCTGCAATTTCTCTCTCCATTCTATCCAAGAGCATCACCACTTATTTCTTTGTTGGCATGTATTCATTGAACTTGGTTCATTGACTTTGTCTCTGACTTGCAGAGGCCAGTTAGGCAGTGAAGAGTTCTCTGAGAAATTTCTCAATGCTACTATAGTACTACTTGTTCACCCCCGTCTCACTCCTTTTCATTATGGCCATCAGTTGTAAACTGTAATAAAGATTCTATCTCTCCTGTTTGGGATCAGTTAGCAGCTTTATCAAAAAGACAGGCTTCCAGATTAAGGTTTACAGTCCCATGAACTAAAAATGACCCTGCTTAATGATGCTTTCAAACTCTTTTATTAAATTCTAATTCACTTATAGTTGGATTCATTTCTTTTCCATTCTATCTATTGAATGGTTCTACTGCCTTGGGACATGTATTACGGTTGCTTCGTTGTATTGTTTAGGTACAAGCTTTTATTAATTTCCTCACGAGTTATTCCATTTGTTATTGACCAGTTTTATGACTAGACGTGTATTCAATTCTGTGGATTCAACGCTATGTTCCAATTCTGATAATACCTACATCAAGACTTGGTTTTAAGTCTAAAGCCAGTTCTGTGGATTCAACTTCAGTTTTGGAATCTTGATCATGCCTCTGCCTATATTGAAAACTAGGCATACTGTATTCATGTTGTCACTTGTGTTTTGTCCTCTAAATCCTTTCCATGGGTTCCCCTTTGAGGCGTGATTTTAATTTGAAATATAAACATTGTGATTACTGACTTTGGAGTTAATGTTGTTCTGTTTTGGATGATTGAAAACTGTCCTTTAATGGCAATCTGCACACAGCATTTAGTGCCATATATGATAGCTGGTATTACATGTTTTATTAGCAGAGATGCACAGTGATTTTAGATGTTTTTCTCTTTGGTTATTATTTGTGAATGGTGTTGCCTGCCTATATATGGGATTGTATTTTTTGTGCTTCTAAAAGGTGGAGGTGTATATGTCTCTTTGGTAGTTTTACGACCTTTTTTTTAAACAATTATTTTAGTTGGTTTCTCTCCATTCAGATTTTCAATAGCATGAGTTGTTTAAGGGGAATATTTATTTTTGGTCATTTGCAAATTTTTCATTCTTTGCTCATTTGCAAAGAGAGTGGTCATTGAGATTTTCCTGCCCCTCGAGATTCTATCCTTTATGCAGAACATAATTTTCATGAGCATGGGTGCAGGATATGGATATTCTTGATGAAAAGTTGCTAGAGAATCTCGATGATACAACTGTCAAAAGTTTGAATGGATGCAGAGTTACAGCACGGATCCTTCAGCTAGTACCCAAGATTGAGGTAAAAATTTTGACATTTGGTTTGAGTTCCTTAAATGAAATAATTAAATATCAATGAAGAATACATGTTATTAAGAGACTTATAGTCTTATTATTAAAAAATTCAATATGTTAGGGGCCATAACATCTTACTATGGCAAAAACTTTTAGAACTTAGAAGTCTGACAAATGGAGATACTTTGCTCCTCTTGATTAAATATTGGATATAAATTTGTTGGTCTTTTTTGGTCTCTAGCAAGAAAGTTTACATCATGAAGTTGAGGAGAGCACAGTTTCAGCAATTTATTCTGCAAGTTTCACCATGTTTCATGTGGCCGGTGTAGTACTTTTGATCTATAAATTGCCCTGGATATTCCAGTAGAACAGTTCATTACAACATTTTACAATATTATGAAAATCCCTTATTATGCAATCAGCATTGTATTACTTTAGATCATCAGATCTAATTGTTATTAGCTTAATGTATGAAATATTGAATAAACTGAAACTGAAATGAAATAATCAAGCAAATAACATACCATCCATACAATGAACACAAGATGAACTGTGGGAAAACCAAATATGGGAAAAACCCAACTAAAAGGTGAGGCCTATGTTCTTGCTCTTTCCTTCTCAATCATGAAATGCAAGTAAAAGAAAGTACACTTACTATGGAGTTACCATGGACACTGTACTCTAAATGGCTGCTACAAGACCTTCTGCTTCCTCTATTATGTTTCAATAACTCACTCCTAGATGCTTTGCTCAATGGTGAAACAATAACAATACCAATAGAATAGAACTCCTTCCTTTCCTAGTGGCCCAAAGAGTTTGAAAGCATCCTGGCCTTTTCCGTGGACCGTGGAGTACTATTTGGCCTTGCCTAGAAGTTGTTCTTTCAATCCAACTTGCCAGAGTTCATACTACGCCTGTTTAGTTGTTTTGGACTTCTTCTGCAACGCTGTATCTTCTACTAACTCTGTTTGAGCTTTTGTTGCTAGGACTTGGTCATCAATTTCCTGGTCCAACATGGAAGGCCCATAGAGTTTCTGATTCTCCACATTCACTACTCAGTCTTACCCATATTCTCTAGATACTATGCTTGTAAACAGGCCTCATCAATCGTCCTAGGTTTGAAGAGCATCACTTGCCTCCTTAAATGACTTTGTAGACCTCCCAGATACTTGAGGAGTACATCCGAGTTCTTAGGAGATATACCCAACATATTAGCCATTTTTCTGATCTTGGTGGTGTACTCTTTCTGCATATTTAGTATAAGTACACACTTCATAATTACCAGTGATGACACATGATATTATTAACTTTATCTCAATTGTGATTACATATTATATTGACTTAGTAACCTAGGAATAAGTGAAAGTGGTTATTGTTTGGCAACCGGTGTATAATTTATTTAGTGGGCAAGTTTTAATTGTCCTATTTCCAGTGATGTCATTTGACGATATTTATCATATTTATATTGTGTGATGTGGTAACAATAAAATCTGTTACACAAAAAGTAACTTTTAAATGCCTTTATTACAGTAATGTTTGCATCCTCTCAAATTAAGAATTTCAGGAACAACATTAGGTGTTTTAACTTCTTTTGCTGAATAGCATTTAAAAGAATTTCAAGGTTGTTTTGGCAGCAACACCAAGTGGTTCCTCTTGTTGATCTGAGCCCAGAATGTGTTTTCTGTAAACATTTATTAAAAACAGTTATTGTCAAAGTGAGTTTGCTGTAAGCGGCTACACTCAAAAGGAAAATGTGAAGTAATGACCCTCTATTTGGTCTGATAGGGATAGCTTCTGAAAACTCTACAGTTTTCCTTGTATTTCTATTGCATGCTATTGATAGCTGCATTTGATTTCACAAAGTTGATTTTGTCATACTCAGGAAACATCTTCAATTCTAATGCTTGCTTAGGGTTTTTATGTCTGAAGCTGACACATTTCAAGTTCTGTTGTTACTTAAATTCAGTCTTTTGTTTCAAACAATTTGCAGAACTTCCGTTCCACCCTGAGATGTATCAAGTTTTGGGCAAAGAGGAGAGGAATATATTCACATGTAAGATGATATTCTGTTGTTTCTGACGAGTTTTTAATATTTAATACTGCACTTGCTGTAGTCCGGTGTCCCTTGAAAGTGTTGTTGGCTTGTGGTCCTCAGTAATGTAATAATTGAAAGTTGATCTTTATTTCAGATTTTCGGGTTTCTTGGAGGAATACACTGGGCTGTGCTTGTTGCACGTGTTTGCCAGATGTTTCCAAATGCTACTGTCAGTATGCTGGTTTCAAGATTTTTTTGGATATATGCACATTGGCAGTGGCCAATTCCAGTGACATTGGTGGATACCCAACCTGAGCAGTCTGATGGATCAGATAGACATCACCTTATGCCAATTATCATACCGGTGCACCCCTATAGTTGCTGCAGTTACAATGTTACAAGAAGCACCTTACAAAAACTCAAGTCAGAATTTTCACGCGGCTGGGATGCAATAATGGTTGACTTTTCTGAACACATCATATGATTTTGTTATTTGGTAGATGTTTTTTTGATGATGATAGATGAGGAAATCGTTTGATCAACATATATGTCTTTGGTTGTCTTGCAGAAAATGGAGAAAAATTGGAGTACCTTGCCAAATAGTGGTGACTGGAATAATCTCTTTGAACGGTTTCCTTTCTGCTCTAGTTATGAGTATTTCATTCAAATCTATGTTACAGCTTCAGATGAAGATGATTTTCGTAGTTGGAGAGGGTGGGTTGAATCGCGTTTCCGTCATCTTCTCTTGAGGGTAATCACATTTTGTTTTTGGTCAGCTACACATCATAACGTGCAAATATTAAAATGTTCCTAAAGATATTCTTACAAGCAAATTACAGATATCTTCGGTGTAATGAATTCTTTTCAATGTTGCATATTTAATCTTAATGTATACTTGTAATGCAGTTTGAAAAGCTGCCAGCATACTGCGATCCAAATCCACACCCATATTTTGACAAGAATATAAAGGAGCCGCATTGTTATTTTTTGTGGGGACTAAAACTGAAGAGAAACATTTGTGTTGATATGGCTGATTTGGAGGAGGAGTTCAGGCTTTACCTCAGCAATGGATACAAAGGCCGACCAGGATGTGATGTTCATCTGACCTTGCTCAATCGTTTTCAGTTACCATCATTTGTGTATTCCAAATCATCGGAACTCAGACAACACTCTAAACCATACTGGACAAACGAAAACTATAACTACTATCGTAGAATTCCTAGATACTCTCAGCATTATCCACTCTATGTTGTTGGCTACATCGCAGTTGGCAATGGAGCCATAAATCGTGTTGGGAATTAAAAGGGTTCTACTTTAGCTAGACTAGTAATTTCGTTTCACAAGATGTGAAAGTGAAGAAATTTTGGCCGGTATCTGGGAGTGCAAATTACATACACACAACTTTTATTTTGAGATCATTGTTGCAGTCTCAATTTGAAAATTCAAAACGAGCAGAATATGTTATTGAAGCTCTCTTGTTTAAATGTAAAAAACATTGTTTTGCCAAATGATTAGATTGGGAAGCTCCACAGAAGACGACTATGATACACTGAGTTCCTACATGCATAATAATAAAGATACAACTATTTTAGATTAGTCAATAAATTCTGTAAAAGCCAGCCCACTTTTTTTGCACGATGTTTATGGATATCATCCAGCCTAAATTCATTTGATAGTCATATCTTTCTGTGCTTTTCTTCTAGATATAGAAATAAGTAGCGTGGGCTCCCTCCCATCCGTCATTAAGAGGTGACAAGGATCACATGGGAAGCGTTTTCTCCCCCACAGTAAGCTTAATATTATGGCACTTCCCTTAACAATTTATAGTGCCTCCATTTGCAATCTTTGCACCGAGAGTAGTGAGGTGCTTACAACCCATGTTTGTCACATTAGGTGTTACATTCCCATGTCGGCTCATAAATGATAAAAAAATTATAAGTAATTAAAAAATTTCATGTTCGCTCATGATAAACAAATTAAAACCAGCATAGATCCATCTTAAAC
>NWUY0304689082.1:0-12895 GCA_004151065.3 Larix sibirica
GCTGGGAGTGGCCAATGTTGCAGGAGGATGACTGCCACCTACCCTGACCTGTTCATCCACCATTTTTGCGGTGCCGTCTTGTTCAGCCATGTCTTCATTACCCTTGTTATGTTGGAGTGTTTACAATTCATTGCTGCGCTCGAGGGAAAAGTTTTCCCAGTTCAGGCTGGCGTCCATAGTGGTCAGACCTTCTCCAATTTCAGTCAGGTAGGTGTTGAAATTCCTTAGCATGCTTCTGTTGGTGGACCAGTTGGTCATAACCTCCTCCACCAGGGTGCTCATCCTATTCTTGATTAACCAGTAATGGTTAATATTTCCACCATTTATGCTGGAGGCAAGCATGGTCGAGACTCTGCGTGCTTCCCAGTTGTCTATGAGACTGCAGGTGGTTGTTGAGATGCCCTCCGCATATCCATCCATGGCTGTCCAGTCCATGATGTTTCTAGGTTTTTTATCGTCCCTTTCCTGCTACCCCTCCCCGAGGATTTCCTCGGCGTCTTGTCATGGTAGTGAGGCAGTTGCAATCATCTGAGAGCCGCGACGAATACGATACAGAGCCGAGGCGGGAGCCAAAGCGGAGGAGGGAACTACACATAGCCAAGGCGAGAACGATAAAGAGTCAAACGAGAGCTAGAGAAGAAGGATAATTACCAAATCCGACGGTGAAATCCAGGGAGCTTTACCTGCTGGCTTTATCTCTCTAGGAGGAGTTAATGGAGTCCGTAGCCATTATCGAGAGAGCTGGCGAATTAAAGGTTGAGGTTCCTTCCAGCTTCGTCTTTCGACGTCAAGGTGCGGTCTGCATGAGGCTGAATTAATGCAGCATCTTGGAGCGGGTCCTCGTGAAATAACTCCCGGTCACCATCTAGGTGAGTGTGTAGACAGGTGGAGGGTTTGACCTGACGCGGAGTCGGCAACTGGCTGTTGTGCTCATGAGGTTGGTGGGATCCAGTGGGGAGCTCGCTCATGCGAGCGGTGTTGTCATCCGGATCCGGGGTGGAGAGGTCCTTGTTGGCCAAGGCATGACATTGTTGGTGATGATCACGAGAGTCCATGGTGTCAGGGGTGTCAATAGTGAGGTTTGAAATGTTCATGACCCCTTGGTTGGCCATGAGATCCGCAATAGAGTTGGCTTTCCGACGGACATGTTGGAAGGAGAAAGTTCGGATTCTCCTGAGAATAGTTGCAAGCTCAATAAGGCGTTGCTCCAAACACCAGTTGGGGGACACCTTTGTCGCCGCAGAGCCATTATAGAGACGCGTGGCTAGGGAGAGGATGATTTGCGAATCTCCTTCTATGATCAAAGGCAGTAGATTTATGGATTCTGCAATTTTTAGACCTTCCAACATCCCAGAAAGTTTAGCTGCGTTGTTGGTTTCGTGGCCAATTATTCCATGATATATGCATTTGATTGATCCCAAAGAGTCTCAACTGACCCCGCCAAATCCTGCTGCACCTGGGTTTCCCTTTGAAGCCCTGTCAAAATTGAATTTGAAGAAATGGGCATGAGGTTTGCTCCAGTGCTCGGGCTGGCAGTATTTGCAGTGGGCACACGCGTCGGTGGGGGAGGAATGGAGATGTTTAGCTGCCAGCTGTTGAGGATAGATCTTTCAGTTGCCGAGGTGGGGAGGTCCGAGGTGTTCCAGCTGGTGATAGTGAGATTTTCCGGAAGCATGGTAATTATGGAGTACCATATTTCCTTGAGATTCCTGTGCTTTCCTTCTTAAATTCTCCGATTCCTTTCTTTCCAGATGCTCCATGTGACAATGCCTGGGGTTAGCTCCCAAAGTCGATTGACCATCTTACTCTCAAATGGATTGATATCCCATTGAGAAATGGTTTGGACAATGTCTCCCTAAATTCTGTTGGTGCATCTGTACCTGCTAGCAACCTGGTTCCAGATCTCATTCGCCATCTCACAGGAGTCTAAGAGATTGTGAATAGTTTCATCATGGGCGTTGCATAAAATACGCCAGGAGGGTCCATGAAAGCCTCTCTTGATAATATTGTCCCAAGTAAGGATTTTGGGATGAGCTAGCAACCAGAGGAAGGTGGAAACTTTAGGCCACAGATTAAGACCCCATATTTTTTTCCAAATTGGATTTGGAAGCCCCACGTCTTCATGTGCTTGGAGGAAATAAGCTTCTTTTGTAGTGAAGGAGCCTTTCGTGCAGTGGCCCCATCTGAGGATATACGGGTTGTGGCTTATCTTCAGATTCCTGGTTTGTAGTTCTTTCCACATTTCCTCAGTGCTTTCCAGAGGGATTGGTGGATCCCAGTTTCTAGGATGCATCCAACTATGAGCCTCTGAGTTGATCGTGGGGGTCCAATAGTGACTAACTTTGGCATTTCCTTTTGCCTGGAAGTGTGAGTGAAAATATGGCCTGGTAGCATAAGGGAGGAGATTGGGACGGTGTTGCCATGAGTCATACCAGAAGTTGTCTTGCTCCCCTGCCCTTATCTCCCAAAAGCTGTGTTGTTGTATCAAATCTCTTTGGTAGTTGGCCGCCCTCTAAATGAGAGATCTTGGGGGGTCCAAATTAAACTGAATGCGTTGGTAAGGAGGCCAATTTGGGGCATATTTTCTATTCCAGAGTTGAGACCAGGTGGAGTTGTCAGAAGTTACCCAGTTCCACCAAATTTTGCAGAGAGCACTTGATTATTTAATTCAGGATCCTGAAGCCCCAGGCCACCTTCCTTCTTGGTTTTGCAAACGGTCTGCCACTTAACTAGGGCCCACTTGCGATTGTTATGATTTCCTCCCCAAAGAAAGGGACGTTTATTTTTTTTCATGAGTTTAAGTACCCATTTAGGAGTGACCAAAACCGAGAACAGATAGAGAGGCAGGGATTGAAGGACAACTTTGAGAAGTATGAGGCAGCTTGAAAGGTTGAGAGTTCTCTGAGTCCAGGATGAGAGTTTGGATTCCATTTTGTCAAGGAGTTCTCTCCAGGAGGAGTGTTTGATGGTTGTTTCAAAGAGAGGGGCACTGAGGTATTTAGAGGGGAGTTTGGACACCTGGAAGCCTAAGATGCGCTTGATGTTTCTCTGAGTGATGGTGCTAGTGTTAAAGAAGAAAAGATGGGATTTTTCTAGGTTGATCGTGGTACCAGATGCTGCAGAGAAAGTGGCAAGTTTATTTTTTAAAGATATATGCCTCCTGAACTGAGGGATGACCAAAGAGAAGGTTGTCATCAAAAAATTGTTGGTGAGTAATAGGAGCGTAGCCATGAAGGGGAAGTCCTCTGAGGGAGACACTATTCACCAAAGTTTTAAGCATTCTGCTAAGGCCTTCCATCATTATAATGAAGAGGAAGGGAGAAAGTGGATCGCCTTTTCGAATGCCTCTTGAGGGTGAGAAAGTGGAGGAGGGGTAGCCATTGACAAGGATGGAGAAGAAAGCAGAGGAGGTGAGAGCCAAGATCCAATGAATCCATTCATTGCAGAACCCAAAGGCTTGAAGCATTTTTTCAATGAATTCCTAGCTAAGTTTGTCGAAATCCTTAGAGAGGTCCAACTTGATGAGCATTCCGGGGGTTTTAGTGAGTTTGAGGGAGTGTATAACCTCATGAGCTAGGATAATTCCGTCAAGGATTTTCCTTCCTTCTACATAGCCCATTTGATCCTGTGAGATGAGGAGAGGGAGGAGAGGCTTGAGCCGATTAGCCGCCAATTTAGTGATAATTTTGTAGAAAATGTTGCAGAGGGAAATGGGTCAGAACTTACCAGGGATGGTGGCTCCCACTTCTTTGGGTATCAACATGAGGAAAGTTGCATTCAGGGTTGGAAAGACCCATCTTTTTTGTCTATATTCTTCTAATAATTCCAGAATATCCTGCTTTAGGAAGCTCTAGCAGAATTTGAAGAATTTTATGGTGAAGTCGTCGGGTCCTAGAGATTTTCCTTTTGCCATCTGATTAACCACGAGCTCCACTTCTTGCAGGGTGATGTTCTTCATCAGCGATGCATTGTGCTCATGAGTCAAAATTTTTGGAGTGTGGTTGGTTACCTGGTTGATAGTCTATGCTCTGTTGGGATTATCTTCGGTAAGGAGATTGTGAAAGTGGATAATGAGCTCTTTCTCCATGTCCTCCTATTTTTTTAAGAGAGTACCATCTTCAGTCTTTAAAGCATAGATGTGATTGGTCATCCCATGTTGGATGGTGGAGCGATGAAAGAAGGAGGTGTTTTTTTTCTCTTTGCTTAAGCCAGGTGATGCGTGATTTTTGTATCCATAGGATTTCTTCTTGATCACTTCTGGAATCAAGCTGTTTCACAATATCTTGCTCCTTTTCTTTGAGGGGTTTGAGGTAGCCTTAATCCATGATTTATTTCTGAGTCTGTTCCAGTTCCTTCTCCAAATCGCTCTTGGCTTTGAAAATGTTTCCAAAAGTGTGCTCGTTCCAGTATTTGAGCTTAGCTCGCAGAAGTTTTAATTTCCGATGCATGATTGCCATTTTGGATCGTCCTTCAACCTTGGTATTATCCCACTAAGAGCTTACCATATCTAGAAAGGTTGGATGCGTAAGCCATAATTTCTCAAAATGAAAGGGACAAAATTTGGTGTTACCTGAATTTTGCCAGGAAAGAGAGATGGGCCACTGATCCAAGCCTATAGAGGGGAGAACAGAGGAGACTATTGTTCCAACAAAATCCATGATCCTGTCCGAGACGAGGAAGCGGTCGAGTTTTGAGGCAATTTGTTGTTTACCTCCTCTTCTGTTGTTCCATATCATGTATCCTTCTAAAGGTAGAAGATATATGAGGTTGTAGTTATTAATGCAGGATTTAAAGCTGATGTCCTCATTAGAGAGTATGCTCCGTCGTCCTTTTTTTTCCTGGAGAGAGGTTATCATGTTGAAATCACCTCCTAGGATCAACATCTCACCATAGTGGTAATGGGAGAACCACGTGATATGATCAAGTAGCTGTTGTTTGAGACCAGGTACTTGCGGCCCGTAGACATTCATGAGGTGGCCAGTGATGTTTGTTCCTATAATGAGAAAGGAGGCAGAAAGGGAATGTGTAGAAGAAGAAAATTTATTGAGAGTGATTTGTGTAGGGTTCCAAGCTATTGCTAACCCTCCTGAGGCTCCATTAGAGCCAATCGCCATGGCTTGGATTCCCCTCCAGATCCTGGAGATGATGTTTTGAAGGGTAGAATTGGAGCATTTGGTTTCTTGAAGAAAAAAGATAGATGTCATGTCTTGCATAATTTTCCTTTTAAGCATACGATGTTTTGAGGCCCCGTTCAACCCTCTCACATTCCAGGAGATTAATTGCATTGGGAACTTGGGGTAGAGGTAGGGAAGAATTCCGTAAGTTGGGCATCAACTTCCCTGATTCTATAATCCTAGTTCCCAATTGGTTGATTCTTTGAAGGTCAGTTTTTCTGCCACGTTTTTTGTTATTTTTTGGAGCTTTTGCTTTTCCTTTTGAATAAGATTCTAGACTCCCATCTTGGAATTTTTGAGTTTGTTTAGGGATTCTGAGAGAAGTTGAATTTGTTGAATTGGAATTGAGTGAAAAAATTTCCTAGAGCAGGCATCCTCCATTCCAAGAATGTCCATATCTCCTAATTCTAACTTTTTCATTTCCTCATCCATTAACACCTCTGGGTTGGTGGCTTCCGCTTTCCCTTTGTCAGTTTCTGTCATTGGACCTGTATGTCCATCTTCTGCACCAATGCTATGAGGCCCTTCTTCATATAGAATTTCATATATATTAGGGTCGATGTTCTTGTAGCTATCATCCTGAGGTTTTGGAAGATCTGTTGCTTCTTTTCCTGTATCATCGGGAAGGTCTATCTGCTGGCCATCAAGCAAAAAGCTGTTGCTAGTTGCAGGTGGGTCATTCTTTTTTGCTTCTGGTTGCGTTCTGTAGATGTGGCATCGCCTTCTGCCTAGTTTGTGAAATCCTTCCTCATCTTTTTCATTATTTCGAGATTCTAGCGGGTTAGACTTGCCGAGGGGGTAGTCTCTGTAGAGGTTCCCATGCTCATGACATTGCCGAAAACAGAAATGAATGTGTTCATAGTCTAGAGGTTGGATCCATTCAAAATCATCATGCGTAAGGTTGATTGAGTCTGGTAGTGACTTGGAAATATGCATATAAACACATATACGGGCATATGAGGTATACCTATTGTGCCTGGTTTGCTCGACCGTCTTGATGAAGCTTCCAAGCGTGTTTCCAATGTCTTTGAGCGTGTCCTTGTCCTAATATTCTTGTGGGAGGGAGTGCATACTGATCCAGATTGGTGCCCAGGTAAAGTCCTCTTTGTCTGGGTTGAATATTTCTGTCCAGTTTTGAGATATAAGTCAACGAGTTGAAGAAATAAGGGCCCCCATCCTCCACCCTAGCTTTGTCGTCCAATCTTTGGAAGATGACTATGAAGAATCCTATGGAGCCGAGCTGGAGATCAAAATGGGATTTGGGATTCCATTTTTCCGCAATCCAGCCTCGAAGAGCTTGTTTAGTAGGCCAGAATCCCATAAAATTGCCAATGAGCGCATGATCATGCATTTGCTGGACTCTTGCATTGATATGGTTTGTCGGGAGACAGAGGCAAGGTATTTCTGCCATTTTTGGTATGCAGGTCGTGGTACCCTTCACTGACGAGGGTTTGTCCTGGGTTTTTAGAGCTTGTTCAGAGGTTTCTGAGTTGACTAGTGGAATATCCGAGGTTTCGATCTGTATTGTAGCATCATGGGGCATTATTGGAGGAGTGAGAACCATAATGACATTTCGATGAGAAGGGCCTTCAGCCCCTCCCAAGGGGCCGCCATTTCCACGACCAAGGTCCTCAGGTCTCCGAACCAGCAAGAGGAGGTCGAAGAAGGGATCAGGGAAACCCTAGAAGACACATGCAAGAAACCCTAGCATAGCGGTTTTTTGCAGAGCTTCATCGAAATTGCATCGAAACTGGTAGAACTGTTATTGTATGTTGAAACTGCATAATATAATCTTTTATTTCTTGCACTGGTAATTTAGGATTTAACTTCTTGCAAAAGTAATCTAGTTATTTTTCTCTTGAAGTGGCCATTTCTAGAATTGATATAATTTGAAGGATTAAATTGCAATTTTTAGTATCTTTAGTTTGCTTCGGTGTGGAATTGTGATTTGAGTTAACTTCGAGCTTATCGATAGAAGTGTGGTTTGTTGAAACACTCGACTGTATGGTGTGTGATTCCCCTTTTTGAAGNNTAGGATGGAGTATAGGAATATCCTAACATGAACATATGCAACAAGGATAGTATCTATAATATATAAATTATAGAAACAAGCAAAATGAAAAAAAAATCATCAAACTCTTACAAGAGCACATTAGGTCTACTCGAACAACAAAAGTAAATCAGATCCAACTCAAGCTCAAGTGTGATCCTTAAACAATTGCAAATTTGAGATTTACATAATAGAACACATCATCTATGTTTCTCAAAAATAATTTAGGTTCCTTAATCTCAAAATCTCGAAATTCAAAAGTCATAAATCCCCTTTGAAGTTCAAACTACAATGATTTAGTGTTATTAATCAACTACTATACATAACGGGAAGCTAACCAAAGAAAACCATTTATGGATTCCAATAAACAAAACCCAAAGTTGCACGTCAAAATAAAGATGCCAAGGTAGTGTGGAGAAATCTCGTACAAAGCATTACAAAGGGGTTCAGATGTGCCCTTGGCGCAAATCTACGGCTGAAATAAGGGACACAAGATGACAAGGAGCTAGGTTTTGGTCGAGGACTTAATTGCATCCTGCCTCGAATGAAATTAGCTCACCCAAAAGCTATATCTCCTATTCCATTAACCGATTATCCTGGAAGAGGGTTTGGCTAGTTTAGTGTTCCCTCTTTTCCCTCTTAAGCAAATTTTGATGAATTAGGGCCAGTGGGTTAGTGTTTTCAAAAGAAGACCAGCATTGAGCCAAAATTAGCAACGCTGAGCCAGAATAGGAAATATAGGGTGTTAGGATTTGGGAACAGAGAACACGAAGTGGGATTATGAAACAATTCATGATGAAGGTTCATTACAAGCAGGTTCACACAAAGCTTCATAGACATGTTGAATTTTGAGGTGAAAGCTTCATGAGAAATTCCCATTAAAGGGGGAAAAAATTACCCTACGAATAAGCGAATTATGGTTCATAACCGAAAGCAATTGTTCTAGCAAAGTCAAGACACTATCAACCAATGAGAAAAAAACTTGGTCCACAAAAAAACAAGCAAGTTGTAGTCCAAAACCCAGCCACATATGCATGAAACACATTTTCTTAAGCACACAGAACAAATTCTTGAAACATAAATAAAAAAATTTCCTATGTCTGAAATTGGCGAAACAAAGACATAAAAAAAAATTGGTAAAAAAACTTGGTGTACAAAAAAAACAAGCAAGTTGTAGTCCACAAACCAGACAAAGATGCATGGAAGAGAAAAAAATTTAAAGCACATCGAACATATTTCCGAAACACGAAAATATTAAAAAAAATTAAGCATGAAAAACATTTTTTTAAAAGCACAAGCATTGCGGAGCAGACAAAGCACAAAGCACATATTTTCTTTAAACATGGGAAAGAAATTGTTGTACCTGGGAAAACAACACCACAAGAAGCACAAGAAAAGTCAAAACCACCGCAAGCCTCTCTATCAAGCGCCCGCGGTCGTCACATCGAACACACAACACACGAGCACTTGACAAATTTGTACCCTGTAATCTAGAACACTAACACCGCAAGCTCACAACCACGAGCATTGAAGAACCAACAATAGGCGTCCAAAGAACACCTAGGTGAAAGAAACTTCCAAGCCACGATTGAAAAGCACCCTCTCATAAAACCACCATCCGGAAAAGCAAATCCAAAATCCATGGCACACGAGCATATGCCAAAACACACAACGAGAATAATACAAAACATGCCCACCCAGAACATAAGCAACAACGCCACAAATCCAGAACCAGTAGCAGGGGAAAACCAACAACACGGCTCGAAAATGCCCCAAAGAAACATAATAAAATGCTCGGCCCCCTCTTTGAGGGTCATCCCTCGGAGAGACTGTGCATTAACAACATGCATCCCCAACACATGGAGTAATAAAATCCAGGCATAAAATGTTTAAGGTAGACAAAGGACTGTACTCCATAAGAAACTAGTGTTGGAAAAAACCAGAAAATGAACCGACCTTAACAGAGGTCGCTCGTCACTTCCAAAAGATAGTGGCATTGAAAGAGAAGAGCACAACAAAAGAATAGGGGCATTTGAAAAACCAAATTGCAGAAACCGAGACACCAATCGAATTAATACACGGCAACGTTGACTTAAACGCATTTAAAGAGGCCAGTACGCCAATGGGGCCTGGGGCGCAGGAACCTAGGCTAACATCATGGCACATGCCAATGGAAAAAGAGAAAAATCCCTATTTAAAAAACCACCAAAATAAATAATTGCTCCAGACTATGGGAAGACCTTTTTCCAGCAGAAAAATTTGGAAACGACCCTCCCAATTAATGTCCCCGAATGAAAACTATATGTCGGGGACCATTAACAATGGTGAAAAACATTATACATTATATTTATAATGACATTAGTTTTCATTATTACATTGAATATGAATAGAAATAAATAAATTTTAAACAATTTCTTTATTTAATTATATTTATTAAATAAAATATATTCTTATGTGTCAAGTTCATCTTGGAGTAGAAATGTTGAATTGACTATTTTTATCATTGACCATATTAATTTTTTTTTAAAATTACCATACTTTTAGTATCTATCTAAATATTTTATGTGAAAATTGACCTAGAGGTCTTTGGTACTACGCAATCATGTATTTTCTATCATCACTTGCATTAATTTAAATTGAAATGGAGGATTGATAAATTCTGGGTAGATTGTCACATTAACTTATGTTATGGATGAGTGACAAATTTTGGCCATACTAGTTTTTAGGGGAGATGGTAGACCCAACTCCCTGCAGATCCTTGGCATGTAGTCTGGAAACTTCTATCAAACCCAATCACCCTCGATACCAATATATGGTAATATTTCTTCCCAATTAGACCTACTCTGGCCAAGTAGAACAACCATGCTGCCAAATTGTTCTATGTCTTGTTGCATAATATCTTGAATAAACATACTCATACCTTGAATAAACAGACTCATAGGCTAAAAAACCATATCGTTGTATTGAATTGTGATACGCATATCATGAAAGGAAAGAGGTTTTGAGTTCTTCATTCCCATCATCCTTCTCTAGTCGTGGCTTTAAGCCTTGACTTCCACTTCTCTTGGTGACAGCTTCAACATTGCCCTCAAAAGGTGGATATAGTTAAAGGTGATATTTTATTCTTCATTTTCATGTACATATTTTCATTATTCATATTAAGTTTATGAATTCAATTATGTTGTTAGTGTTCAAGGATTTTGAGCTTCTAAGTTCACTTGTCAATTTTCCGGTTATTCCCAGATTATTGGAAGTTCTACTTTGATGTTTTTAGTGGCGTGTGAAGAATGGGGTTCTGTCGTACCAAACTTGGATAACAGTGATCTCTAGTTGACATATAATTTTCTTAGTGATGATATTACATACCTCCTTAAGGATTCCAGACTCGACCATGGTCTTCTTGCCTACGAATGGGGGTTGGGATCCATCAATTTTCCAGTTGATTCTTTGGTAGAGTTTCCCCCGGCTAGGATGAGTGAAACCGACAGAGATGACTATATTCCTGAATTATCCTTACAGGCCACTCATGTCATGTTGGATGACAATGAAAAATACCAACAAGTTATTGATGTGGGCATGGGCGTTCAAGCTGCCTTGAATTGGGCTTCATCACATAAATGAGTTTTCATGGACCATAACAATGTAGAGGTATACCCATGGTTTTAATTTTTCTTTCTTTTAGTGTTAAGAAATACTGGAATGGGTTCATGAGATATTTGGATTTATTGCACTTTGTTTCAGTGTCAAATGTCGAGGTCACCACAATCTACATTAAACGACACGCTAGGGAGGAGTCATTGTTCATTTGCAAAGGGCTCCAAATTTTTGAGAAATATTGCGAGCGATAATGCTTGAGAATTGTTCCACATGGACGTGAACCAAGTTATTCGACATAATAGAATGGTGACTGGAATAAATAATTGGTGGAGGGCTTCACTGTAGCCCGTGGAGGAGGGAAACCTCAATTTTATTGGAGTGAAAATGTTATGGACTTTCAGATTGACGGCTTAGCCCTTTTGGGGTTAAATTCCAGTTATAATTCTTCTCACCGTGACAAACAAAGGCCTTGGAAGTTGGAACCCTCGTCCAAAAGCTGAAGATTAGAATATTCTCGCTCACCAGGTTCCTTTTTGCTCTCTAAACTCATTTTTTTAACTAGATTTTATCCTCTTAACAATTTCCGGGATTTGTAGGGTGAGGTAGTGAGCTTATAGTTGTTTGGTTGTTTTGTGTGTTTTTAGGGTTATCAATACCCATATATGGAGAATTCAATGGCGAGGCAATGCAGATTCCAAGTAATACAAACCCAACAAGGGTATAACAAGTCTGGGCATGCTACGCCAACAAGTGACATCTACTCAGTGTGTCCTCCTAGTCTGCAAATTACTTGTGGCTCGAGAATGAGGACTGTAATTGCCAGCTCTAATAAACACGCCAAATTTACACCGCGCCAAATTTTGGTTAGATCTATAGAGTGTATGGAAATCTCGGGTGTGTTAATATCACCCAGTGAGATTTTATCGATGTTTATAATTAAGGTAATATGTATCACAACCAAAATTTTCAGGTAAAATTATTTCCGTTGCATGCATGTAGGCTACCAAGGAATATGATAAGGTAAGCATGAATCGTTCACGAGTTTGGCATGTGTTTTAGAGAAATTTTGAGTACTCATAAGTTTGGCATGCATTCTAAAGAATTTTCATTTATTTGCATTAAAATAATTGCCTGGAAATTTGTACTCTATCTCGTTGTCCCATACTATATGTCCTTGCAAATCAACTTTTAACATATCATTGGAAACAATGTGCCAAGGTTCTATATGGGTGGTAATTTATAAAAAGTGCAATCAATTTGTTATTTGCATGTTGCCTAATTTTGGTTGAGGAACTGAAGAATACAGGGATCTCATATATCAGTATTACCCATAGATTATATTGGTCTTTACACAAAGGGTAATATGTGTCACAAGCAATTTACGGATGTGATAATTTCGGTTTTGGATTTTATTGGTGATGTTTATTAGCAAGCTTATTTGTTGACAATCAAAACTTAAAATTTCAATTAGAAAAGATTAAACAACTTGTATATGAATAGTAGAACATCAGGAGCTTGTGCAATCATGATGCGTGAGCCTTAGACAATGGTGAATGTATTGGATAGCTTGTGTTTAGTCATGGCTAAAAGCTTTTATGTAGGCCATGAACATCCCAAGATAATCTTGGTTGACATTTTGTTGGTTAGAATTTTTTGTTACATATTCTTTCTTTTTTTACTAGGAGTCAAATGGTATACTTCAATTAGCATGAGATAACAAGGTTTTTTTCTTGTTAGAGATTAGCTTTGGATTATAAACATTTGTGCATGTTTTTTCTTTGATGCTTGATAGACATAGTATTGATGATTTGATATGTGTGTTATCTTGGGTGTAAACATTTAAACAAATGAGGAAGTGGCCATAAAACTAGTATGATCACCTTCTCCTTTATATAGTATTTGGGGATTATGGATGTGGGTATTGTGAAAAACCATTGAACCATAATATTATTAGTGTCTTCAAACAATAATTGTTTGCATGTTATAACATAAAAGTAAATGTACAAAGTTAGCTTTGTTAGAGGTGTTTTCATCCTAGAATGTGATTTTGACCATCGAAAATTTTAGGGGCTAA
>NWUY0304689715.1:0-30823 GCA_004151065.3 Larix sibirica
GTAGTAGTTCCAGTACCAGTTGAATCTTCATCCCCAGCATAAGTTAAAACAGCGTTATTTTCAACAGTTCCTAGAGAATTCCCTCCATCAAAACTTTATATAAATAGGAGTAATGTTGTTTATATACGTAATAATACCAGACTTATTAGGGGAGGGGGTGGCCCTTATGCAAACACCTTCATCTGTTGGTCAATTTATCCATCGCTTTGCTGGTTTCACGACTTCAGCTAGGGGAATAGCAACGATTGTACTCCAATAAAAAAGAGGGGAAGCAAGCCCCAAACATCAAACACAGACAAAATTGAACGTTCCATCTCTCTGTGCCTGCCTATTTATTCGCCCATGAAGATACACCCAGCCCCTACCTAAGGTAAGAGCGCTCCCAGCCAACCAGATAAATCATGCACGCTTGACTGAATCAGAGCTAAATCTCATATTAATGCTCTTAACCCTGGCCACTATAAAGTTCCTCCTGCATATCATTGACGGTCTCTTGTGCGTGAATATATTACTAGAGTATCGGTTGATTGCCTGCCCCTTCCTTCCATCCATATTGCTTGGTATTTTTACGCTATAAATCGGCCATATATAAAGCTTTTCCGACCAGGTGACCGGTTTTCTATTCACTCAGAAAGTAAGGACCTTGAGGTACTTGATCAATACAATAGTAGAGGTTGGATTCTTCTGCTTCCTCACAGCCAGCAGCGGCTTTCCCATCTTTACCTTACCACTACGGAACATAGTTCCTACTAGCTCTCTTTACCTTACCGAGACGGAACAATGTTTCTACAGATCCGGGGAGGGTACACGTTGAGATACACAAGCTATGAGGTTCCAGTGCTAGATGCATAGGTACTTGCCAGGCATGATTATTAGTTGAGAATGACTGATAGGAGGCTACTCAATAACTATGGCAGCTCGCTCGTTCTATGGAACCAACTGCACCTATATGATAATGTATGGCTGCAATGAGCATCCATTAGAGCTTCCCATATTCGTGCTCAGTGAGTATAGCAACAAGGAATGCCACCCTGTCTGGGAGAGCCCGGCAGAGCTGTCTATCAGAGGATGGGGAAGCCAACTGATGAAATGGGAAGCAGGAGAAGGGGCATTATACCCTGTAGAAAGGGTCAGGCTTTGTGTTTTCGACCTAGAATTAAATACTAAGTAAGTCGGTAAGAGCCCCGAGTCGTATCTTGTCGAGCGAAATGCCTTGATTTGCGTAAATCATTCCTCGTCGAATGTCCGAAAGAACAATCTAAAGATATAGGGAAAAAGTAATTTTTTCACTTATTGCTCTTCTTTTCATTTTGTAGTAGCCGTGGCTCTATCTCTTGTGAGTAACTAAACCGAAGGTACTATCACTACAAAGAAGCATAGAGTATCCTATGCCTATCAGCTTGGCTTCACTCAGTCGTAAACTAAAGTACTGTGTGGGCGCTTGAGAGGTTGCGACTCGTTGAGCAGGAATGTAAAATGTTTTGGGCTGGGATTCTTTCTTATCTCCAGGCCAAAAGATCAATTTTTAATAGCTTCCTTCCGGAATGAGGTGTTTTCTATCACTTAATCATTCGATGAGGTCTCTTGTGTAGAGAAAATAAAGGACCTAGTGTCGTAATAAAAATGAAAGGAGGTTAATTCCGTGCTGGATGCTGAAAGCAACAGTAATAAATAGAATAAAACGCTTCACCCGAGCATAAAAATTACTAGCCACGGCATTGGAAGCAGAGCGTCAGCTTGGGACGGGTCCGGTGAGGAGTGTCAGGGAAAATGTTCATCGGTATATGACCAATGTTTTGGAACCGGCCATCCATGATTATAACAGAAAATTAACCAATGCTTAGTGGTGAGGACATATAGCAGGATTATGGGAATTCGGCGACTTCTCAGTAAATAATAGTTCCTTTATAAACTTTCATTTTGTATTCCCTTCAGGAGATTTACTAAAAAAAAATGAACAGAATTGGGTCTGAAGGATAGCCCAACTCTTGGTTTGTCTTCTGGTCTCTTAATGCAAATACCAAGCCTTCAAAATAGGCCAAACCATAGAAGAAGTTGTTAACCCAAAACTGAGGTTGCAGGCCTTCACTTTCCCATTTCTGAGTTAAAAAAGCAGTCCTCTAACGAGGAGGCAAGTATTCTTACTCTAACGGGGGTATTTTAGGGCAGTCCCATAACGGGTAAGCATAACTTATCTGTTGGCTGTCGTTCTTTTTACCACCACCAACACCAATAAGCCAGGGGCTGCCGCAAGGGAAAAGAATACAGATGAGACCAGAAGATCAGCTGATGATCCATTCAAGAAGGATCCAAAGAATCAGTGATCCGAGAAGGTGAAAATATGTTTGTTTTCCAATGGATATGATAGTGGGGGAGCTTCAGCTGATAAGAAGGGGGGTCAAGTGTTGCCTTTATTCGGGATAGTCCCGGTGCCCGCTTTATTTGATAAGAGGAAGTCGTCCGTTTTTCGTGCCTGTACCCTACCTTGCTTTACTTCTGTACGATCTACTCCTACCAACCCACCTTTTCTATTTACCACCCTTTATATACTTGCTCACTTCACTTAGTTATTATATGCGCTTCAATACCACTTCTTGAGTCATGCTTAGTTGGTTGGGTGGGTAGCCACTATTTCTATTCTTGGGACGGGCTTCGGGATAACCCTTCTGGATCTTCCTTTAGGAAGCACCAATTCTTCTGTATCTTACTTTATGATTCTTATTTTTGGGGTGGCCGGTCGTTACAACCGCTGGCTTGGGACCTGTGCTATAAATAACAGTTAATGAGCGAACTAAATGTAAGCTAAGTGGCCTTCCCATAGTACTACAAAAGGATGAGTCCACCGACGCGCCGTTAAATAAGCGGCGTTCCCGTAATATTACGAGTTCCATACCAAATGAGTAGAGTAGTAGTAGCTTAGCGTAGTTTCGAAGTATGATTGGATAGATAGGTTGGATGTTTAGATTGGTAGTTCAAGTAGCAGTGGATAGTTTGGATAGATGGTTACAGTGGTAGCAGTGATGGTGAGCGATGGAAGATATATTTCTATTGCTTGTGAGATATATTGCTTTGGATTAAGCGAGACAAGGAGGTTATGGTTCAAAAAAAGCTTGGTTATTTCGAGGGTGTGCTTAGGGAAGATCATTTGAATAGAAGCAGTAGACGGTGAGATTGCTTGTTCAATTGGAAGTACTATTTCTATTTGTTGAAGGTAGCATTGGAAGTTCGTTCGATGGTGGGTGTGCGTAAGTAAGATAGATCTTTTACAGTTTGATAGCTGTGGGTTATACCTACCGATGTTTCACACAGGGAGGGTTATACCGCTTTGACGGGACTATTTTCTTTGGTAACATCAACCAAACTATTGATTGGTAACATCACCGGACTAGTAGATTATATACGTGTCACCATCCGATCAACGAAGTAATAGCGCAAGGGCATATCTATCACCCCGGCCGGCTATCGATCAAAGCATTATCAGCCCAGCAACTAGCCCGAAGTACGGTGGACAGCTTCTCATCCCAACAACAAGCGTAGGAGGATATCACCCCGGCCATGAGCAGCACGAGGTCCCGGTTCAAAGAGAATACAGGAACTCACTTAGTAGGTGATTCTGAGACCACTAAATACTAGCTTTGTTACTCGAAATACACTAGCTAGACTCCCTATAGACACTAGCCCCTCGTAGTACGAGTTCAGACTTGAACTTGAAAGTTTAGTATTTGGTGGTATTTAGAAAGTATTTTTGCTTTTCCTGGCCTGGGGAGATATAATTCCTGAGGCCATTCACCCAGTAATAGCTCGGCTCAGGTAAGCCCCCCTTTCTTATTCTATGTTCGGAAATTAGATGAGTGCCTTTTATAGAGAGAATAAGGCCATTTCCATGAAAGAATCATGGGCCCCACCAAGAAGACTCTGGCTGGCCTGCCTATCTCGGCTACGCGATAGGGGCTTTCTCGGCTACACGGACGGCTTGTGCTTTCGATCTATAAAAGCAACGAGGGCCTGAGTTAGCGAAGAAAGGCAAAAAAAAACCACCCTTGGAAAGTATTGAACCTATTAGGGTTCATTCTAAGGAGTGATGTCCCAGAGACTCGCTTATATCTCTAGTTACCGACATGAAACGAGTGAGTCATTTCATTACTTCAAAGTCATACGAGTAAAGTCATGGATTCTGGGAAAATATTTTAATAACCCCGGAATATACGAGTCTTTAAATATACTCTGAGCCAATTAACCACCCTATTTATAGGAGAAGGAATAGTTATGGGCCTTTTATCGCTAGAATTTGGCTTGGGAGCAAATAGACGTATTTCATAGAAATGGAATGACCCATTGAGGAAAGCACGGGATATGCTTGTCTCTTCTCATTAGCAAGTCTTGGGTTGGTAAAATGGCTTCTATTTTAAAGAATATAAGTCCGTCGTCCGACTCTATCTAATAGTAATAGTAGCTTCCCGACCAAGGTGATAAATTTGTTACGGCAACGTAGATCTATCTATAGTGCATTCTGGCTGGGATAACCTTATTTCGTGAATCTTTATTTATATATTTCCATTGAGTTCAATATCTCGAGTCGAGTGAGTTGGTTATGCATTGACTTAACCCTTCCCATAGCAGGGAGGATTATTTCACCCTTACCATAACAGGGACGGTGAGCGAAGGAGCACATTTAATATTCTTTTATCCCCGCCCCGACTGTACAAAAAATTGATCTATCGGGGCAGGCGAAGCTTAATGTGTTCGATCGATCTATCTATAAGGGTGGTCGAAGCGTGGAATGCGAGTTGGCGGTGCGGTGTAAAACGATGGATGCACTGCAGGATACACGCTTAGGATGAGTAGCGGGAAATAAAATAAAACCTGTATAGACAATTATGGTAGCGCGCGCATGCGCATGTGATTATTTATAATTGTGTCAACGTGCGAGGTAAGTTACGAACCATTAAGTTAGTTAGCTCAGGTCATTACGAGCCATTAAGTTGACTCAATTAATAAGTTAGGTAAGTTACGACACATTTCCTTGAAGCAAGCCAAATAAAAGGAACGTTAATCAGGAGAGTCAGGAGCGTTAATCCTTCTAGCTCGTTTATTGCTTGTTTATTGAGGTAATAAACATAGGAACTTGGATTAGGACCTTACTGGGTAGGACCTACCCTTCCCTCCTTCCTTAAACAAGCTTTCCCCAGACAAGTGACTCTCCCTTTGGTAAACCCTCGACCTGTTAAAATTAGCCATTGAACTCTAAAAGTGCCAATGAATAGAAAGATAATTAGCCTTTTATATAATAAACGACCAATTAAGATAGACATAATTATTCATTTACTAAATAATAGTCCAATTAAGATAGATAGAATTATCCATTTCACTAATAAAAAGTCCAATTAAGTTGTTATTACATATATAAAGAATGATGAATCAACCCGCCCAATATACCCATTTCAATAAGAAATGTCTAATCTGCCTAGCCATTTACTAATAAAAAGGACCTAGCATAATTACATATATAAAGAATGACATGAATCTCGTTACAATTCCCGTCGAAGTGAAAGGAATAGCCGGCACGAAAAAAGGGTGTAGTTCGGTTGGCACATCTGTTTAGAAGGCAGAACCAGGTTCGAATCCTGGCACCTCGATGCGAAACTATATTTCATTTTGACATGCTCCACTCAGCCCACCCAAGTACGAACAGAAATTGGCCGTTATCACCAGACCCCAGAAGCTTTTTATCCTAATTATCAATCTGTAAAAGGGCCTATGATCTGAAAAACCATTCGCCCCTATCCATGATCTATAATGGTAACGGACCTCTACCTTATGCCACCATAAACCTGTAAAGGCGCTTTTAGATACCCGCACTGCCACTCGTGCCATTCCTCCAGGTCGGAGCCAACGGAACCGGCTCCACATCTACCAACTTCGAGCTTTAAAAAAGGTGTAATAAATACTGTGCAAGGGAATATTTCCGGGCATATTATTTCCAAACCTCTCTCCCAGACAAAGTAAAGTTAAGATCGCCGCTAATTCGAAGATTAGGATCCCTTAATCACCCCTGCTCTTTGAGAGATTCTTCCCAAAACCACTTATGCTCCACATGAGGACTGTAGCAGTTAAAAATATTGAACATTTCCCTAAAGCTTTTGCTTCCCCTACCAGCAAAATACCTGCAGCGCAAATACTTTTTTTAAAGCTGCAAAAGAGGAACTCCAGTTAAAAGACCGCCCGACAAAAAACCGTCTGCATCAATAGTACTGAAGCACCAGCTAGGAAGAAGAGATTACAACAAATCTATCACCCTAGCCCCAGAAACCATGGTTTCTTGTAACATAACAATAAAAGGTTTATACATATTCAACATCCTCTGGAGGGCTAGTATCCTTAGGGCACCCCCATACCCCTAAACAAACTGAATGGTACGGCACACAGACAGGTTTCATACCTTGATGGATGGAATGATGAAGCGTTACATATGATGATTCACAATCTGAGGATCATATGCAATAATATACAGTGGGCTATATGGACACCTTTTTCGCCAGAGAGGGAAGAGAGCTAGTATTCCGATAGGGGCTAATAGAATAGAGTAGCCATTCTGGTCAGAGAGGTTGAGCCGAGTTTACAACAGATGAGGAAAGGTTGAGTTAAACAGATTGGATAACTTAATATCTTTTCGGAGGGAATACCTTTTATATAGGGAGGGAACCACCATGAAAGACCCACCACTCCTAGCAAACATAGTGGCCGTCCCATTGATGATTGGGAAGTTTTATTTATATATATATATATGGATGGGGGCTACTCTTTTTATACGTTATATATTGATCAAAGTTAGAATCTTGGAAAACATTATATTGGGCTCTTATTTCTATGGGGGACAGTTTGATAAGGTTGAGGCCGTCCAGACCCGTGTCCTTACTGTTTTTTACTAGCCATCAAATGTTCGGATAAGAGCGGAGACATACATACCCCTCCTGTGGGACAAGCTTCAATCCTGGCAGAACCTTACCTTGGTCCCATACCCTTACCATTTGATGCGTGCGTTCAGGCTTCTTCTTTATCAACCTCTTAGATATATAGTCTTTAGACCCCGCCTCATTATCTTTAGTTTTATATTCTCGAGCACTCCACCTATACTTCAGTGTCATATGCGAAGGGACTCTTTTTCCCAAACTTATTAATATTATTTTGACCCCACCGAAAACCTTAGAGGAGTTGTATCTTCTTGGGCACCTCACCTTTCGTATTATATTATGGATAACCACCGAACAATACACAACGCTAACCTCCAGTTATAACAACCAGTAGTTCCAACAGCAAGCAGTGGAACCAAAAGTTAACAGGGAGACAATGCCGTGCTTTTATTTATATAGCCTTGCTTATATACGTTGCTACACCTCCCCAGTATATTTGCTTTTTTTATTTTATTTTGAAATAATAAGCTTCCTTCACTTGGATGGATAGATCGAGTGATTGATGGATAGATGATAGGGGGGGGGGTATAGCCTTGTTACGAATGGGGCGGCGCCCAGAGATGCTTGCATAGAAGGGAAGTATATAAAGCCATTCAAAGTGAGGGTATTTTTTTGTTGCTTTACTTCTCACTTCTTGCAATAATTAATTTATGTAATGTGGTGAGACTTCTTCGGGCTAGGTCTGAACCAGACACAATAAATCTTTTCCTACTGCCTTCAATTGCCGCCAGTCATATCTGTGGGATCAGGGGCTGGAGACAACTTCTTCTAATTTGAGGTTGTTGAGCAATGAAACCTCTTGTTTGAAGAATAATCCAAATTACCCTACCTGACGCGTGAATGGCTCAACTTCCTTCCCTCCCTTCTCTGAAGACCCTCTCTTTACTGAGGACCCTTCCATTGCGCATATGATTCCAGAATGGTGCATTATATATATAACGAGGTGTTAACTCGCTCTTGGTGTAAAAAGTAGTTCTAACTGCACATAGTACCTTCCCGGGTTATGGGGAACTCACTCTATCGGGTCTCCCATGATGGGTACTTATTCTCTTCTTGGGTATGGTGATTGTAGGGGGGATTATGTTTAACGGGTATCCTGTGGTGATGTACTCAATTTTGTATGGCGATACATACCTTCTTCGTTCTTTCGTCTGGTGGAAACTTGAGGGACATCCATTCTCTCGGGTATGGAAACATGGGGGAACATCATCTAGTCAACATGAATAAATTATATCGTTGTTGTCAACATGGGAACTAATGGTTCACAACTCAATGGGGAAATACCATGTAAACTTCCCGTTTATTAATTATCGTTTCAAATGATGATGCCGGGAATGCTATTGGAACTGCTCCTTCGACCGCTTATTCAAATGCTGTTAGTTCAACTTAAGCTTATTTGAATGATCCTGGTAATAATGCTAGTTGTAGTGCTGCTTTTTATGCTTATGGAAATGCTTATGGAAATTATCCTAGTCATGATGCTGCTTTTGCTGTTGGGAATGATGTGCGTTAAACTGCTGCTTCAAATGCTCCTTCAACTGATCCTAAATGCTACAGCAAATGAGGCTGGGAATTATGATAATGCTGGTTCAACTTATGCTGCTGGAACTGCGCGTGTCCCAATGCCCGTGTTGTTCCATTGGAGGGCTTATGGGAATGCTTCAATTGATGTAGGTTAAACTAGTGCTGCTCCTTCAAATGCTTATGGCAATGATGGTGGTCTTAGTGCTGTTTTTGCTAGTAATGCTGAGACTGGCGAAAACGCCTTTTTTATACTTTCAATCTTAGGTTGATAAATAGCTTAGGAAAATAAGGCCCATCCATAACTGATGCTTAGTATCCTCTGTAGGTTGTTTTATGTTTTACACCAGTTTTTTTTTATGCTATACCCCTGTGTATTGATCATTTTCATTTTTCCATCTTGTTTCAAACAGCTCCCATCTTTTAGGAATACCCCGCCACCCATATATCTATAAACCTTATTTGGGATTCAAACCATAATGATCCTGGTTAAACTGGTGTTGATTGGGCTGCTGGTTATAAATGATCTCCTCGGGAATAAATGATCTGGTTCGGCTGATGCAGCTGGAAGAGTATATTTATTATATTAATATTTATTAATGCAGATAAAGTACAAATGTGGATTAAATACAACACTGATGATAGGTGCTCCCTATTTTGGGAATCTCGTGGTGCCCGACCGAAGAACCTGAGGCCATTTATAAATCAATGTATTGTGGGTACTACGGTTGTGCAACCTCCTCATCTGCCCCTATGGAGAGTGTGCTCTCTCATAGTGCTGCTCCTCTAAGTAAGGAATTCTGACTCCCGTTATGCTCTGGATGGATGCCCACTTACTCATCACCTATCGGTTGTGGAACCTCATCAGCTTGTCCCCCTATGATAAGCGCCAAAGTTTAGGCCTATACACTTATCGATGGATCGCGCTAACCTTGCCTCACCAAACCGCACTGACTGCTCTGCTGGGTTCGTACCTCACCCCCTCAGACCGGGAAGCCCCAGGTATACAGATCCTGGTTATGGAATGTGGATTTCATTGGATCCATCCCAATGATGTTTTGAATAATGAAAAAATGTCAAATTAGTATAAGGTTTTGGGTGTCCCAACCAAATGAACATGGAGGAAGTACATGGATTCTATTCCAGTAGATCACGTGGATCACAAACGCGATATGGCTCACTCACCACTATTGGCCTCGCCCACCTCACCAGATTATTATATTATATTATATATATATATGGACTCTACTGTTGAATCCATAACGTCTGATAGTCCCCCTCCCCTACCGTAAAGCTCAGGAAATCACATTCTTATTAAAGAATGATCTCTATTTTAGATTATCCATGATGAGGGAATGATGATGATTCATCGGATCCATCGAAATTAAGTTTTGACTAAATCAATTGGTCCCAACAACGAACATAGATGGATTCTATGGATTCTACCTTATTAACTAGTGGGATCTACCAAAAAAACACAGTAAGTGTATGGTGTATCAGCTATGCAGCAGCAGGTTCCATGCTCTTGGTCTCTATTTTCAGAAGTCCCAAGAAAAGAAACTTATTATGGCCTGCACCCAACCTGTTGTTGTCTGTCTGGCCTCACCCCACCCTAACACAGCGGAATGAATAAGTTGTTTTGTAACCACCTATTTCTTTTTGGATTTGCATAGATGGATTTATTTCACTATGCTTTGTGGAGCTTAGAACAAAAAATATATAATTTATCTTCTTTGTTCTTATTTTTGTAGAGTATAGATATTCTTTTAGTTGTCAATATTGTGTGCATTTATTTATTTATTATATATGGATTTTACAGAAGAACATTTTCAATATTGTTTCTTATCTAACTTTTAAAGCAAGGACACATGGGATCCCATGGAGAGCTTCTGAGGCACATTCTTTACAGTAAATCTAGTAATTATATATGGAGAGCAGAGTTTATTTATTCTATTTTGTTTGGACTGGGAACTAACTAGATTTCTTATTATTAGGTCTGGATCATGGCAATGAATATGGTGTCCATGGATACATCATATATTTACTATCGGACTGGTTATGGACAGGACTTCTCCATGCAATTTGAACCTGGTTCAGAGCATTGCATTGCAATGACTTATCCATGACGAGATTGTATATCTATGTATCGAACTGGTTAGGGACAAGGTCAACGTAGAGGTGCGAGCAGCTCTTCTAGTAAGAGGTTGTAGTAGGTCCGGTTGGTTCATATCAATGACCACTTCTCCATATGGTTTCCATATGTGAAAACGTAGATATTATTAAATCATATATAAGTAGTTCTGACACTACAGCTTAGAGCCCAGCTCTGTCATCAGCACCTAGTAGTAGTTGATCTCCACCAGCATCAACGAGCCTGAACTCATATGGCTAACTCCTCCATCCTGTGTTTGGCTCGAATAAGGGTTAATGGTAGGATCTAAGGCAAACACTCGCAGTTAAATAGACAGACTCATATATATAAAGACAGTAAGTAAAGACCTCCTTCCTGTAGCAGTGGTTTTATTGATAGTGAAGACCCTACTTAGTCCCCTCCTCAGTGTTGGGCTTGGGTAGGGCAGAGTGTTACTGTTGTAACCTCGTCATGTACTTTAATTTACCACTCTATAGATTGTATTCTCAATTAATAAGCCTATTTATTTGGAGACAACAAAAATAAGCTTATTCACTGTAGCTCAGGGCATCATACATCATAGCTTTCACTTACGCTCAGCAGTTATAGTACCCTATTAATCAAATGTGGTTGGGTATTTTCCCGCAGTGATCCAAATAGTCACCAAGTGATATATATATATATATATATATATATCATAGTAGGTAGCCCCAGATAGTAATTATCTCCAACTATCACAACTATGGGAATGGGTGGGTCTAAGGACCTATCTTATTAAGGTGCTAAGAGGTGTATATATGTAATTTTCATTGGAGCAACACCTGGCATCAACACTAGAACTAAAGCTAAGGGTAAACTAAAGCAGCAATGTAAAATAAGGAGGTTTTGTAAATATGATGTCCCAACCCCAAAAACTAACATGGAGGGATTTTCTTATATTATGGGGACTTACTTCTCGATGGCTCACTCACTATCGGCCTGACTCACATAACCTCACATAACCTGAGAAGACCGTCGTATCAGATAAGACATCACCTGACAAGACCGTACCAGACCAGACCTGATGGTGTTTCCATCCAATTGTCTATTGCTCGCACAATGTATCCACTCGTATCGTCCATAATAATCCGGTTAATAATCCATTGGGGTGTATCTCAAGCGGTAACGCTCAAACTCATGGGTAAATTAGCAATCAAAGCAAGCAAGCTCAAGGTTCGAAGCTTTGTTCTATTTGAGTGGTATAGCCGGGGAACTATTCACTAGCGTTACCAGGGTCAGGGATAGCGATAAGGGCCAATCAAGCAGTGCCGATCCTTCCTTCCAACCTAATGGGTAGAAGTTTCTGTCCAGTTCCGAATGCCACTTTGGTAGGTCAAAACCATAAAGCGTAAGGTGCTTTGGTGGCTTCTCCCTCTTCTCTAAGAGCAATCTAAGGGAAACGAATACGAACGACCCCCCCCCCCACCAGCCAATAGCCAGGGTAGGTAGCGAGCCAGTATTAATTTTTTTCGGGCTTAAGCAATCTGTATTCCTCAATTATTAATCCATTTGTGCATTATACACTTTCCACCAACCTCAAAGCATGTATTTCTGTCGTAGTTAGGGGTAGGAGTCTAGATGAGCAATGCTGTAGGCGTTTTGTATTGGCCGTAGTGGCCATAGTGATCGTGCCGTATCCGCTAACGCGACCAGGTGCCTGTACTATTGTTTATTTATTTATTTCTTATAAATTGAAAAGTATAAGGCATAACTACGTATATAAACAACAAGGCTAAGTTAATAGTTGGCATATTTAATTAAGGTTGTGCTTAGCCCAGCCTATGTGTAAGGCTCCCGGTCAGCCTCACACTATTGGCCTAACCTGACCTGACCTTACTGGATAATACCTCACCGGACCATACCTGATAATACCAGTCCTGATGACCGGTACCCGCATTGATAAGACCTTACCCAGACCAGATTGTGTTATCTATCCGCTCGTCCGTTACAACTTGATTGTTGGTTCCCATTCCTTCCTTAGTTGGCTCCTTCCTTCCCAGCTAGCAAGCATAAGTGTTAAAATCCAAATCAGTATAGCGTTGTATCTTGTGTAATTGTAGCACCGACCCCCGCTTCACTTCCTCAAATGCCTTTCTTTCTGTCTGCGAACATCCTATAACGTAATGCCGGCTGCGCCGACAGAAAGTAATCCTTAGGCTGAACCTGGCCTCAGGGGCTGTATCGTGGGGGACCTTATAAAGTAAGTGTCTGTCTAGGCCTGAACCTAGTAAAAGTGAGTCTGTATTCTATCCGAACACATGAAATATAAATGAGCTATCAGCTATGGGTAAAAAGAAAGGGCAGCAGTGTTTTATGTTGAAGATTTACTTTTACAAGGCTTATGATTGGGTTGACTGGTCCTTCATTTCCGAGATGTTTACTTGCTTGGGTTTTGGCACCGGCTGTGTGGGCACAGTGAACACTCTATTTTTTTGTTTTTTTCCTTGGCCTTTGTGTCTGTCAATAAGATGTTGTCCCCCCGGATTGCCTTACATCGGTCTATTATAAAGGGATGTCCCCTGGCGCCATACCTATATGTGTTCACTGTAGATGCCTTGGGGTATTTGCTGGAGGCGATGCGCATTGCAGGTCAGATCAGGGTTATCACCCTTCCAGATGGTTCTAAGATGATTAAAAACCATTTTGTTTACAATTTACTATTATCTGTGAGAGCTAATAAGGGTTCAGTTTATGGGGCCTGTTATACCAAATATTGTATGGGGTATCTAGTATACTATTTTTCTGAGCCATGACCTCCTATTGTGGCTAACCTTAATGTTTTGTCCGAGCTTTCAGAGATTCATCCTCCGAGGACACACAGTTTTTATTTCTTTATTTATCTTCAGATGAGGGATACATCAGTGCCTTTTCATTTCGCCAGTATTTATTGGATGTGCCATGATTTCTTGTGATGATGCCATGATGTGATGATGTTACATGATGATGACATGATGATGCTATATCTTTCAGTTTCAGCCAGGATGCATGATACTTATCAGTTGTTATTCATGCTACATATGTTTATGGTTCGTGATGGTTGTATTATGCTCATTTAGGATGAAAAATGTGTTTAAGAGTACATTAATATTAGACTTGCAAAACCCCGCTAATACATAGATTCAAGTCCAATGATGTGTCCTAATCTTTCCTACCATACTGGGTCTAGGTGTTTCTTTGATCTCCTAATATTTATTTGTCCATATGTTTTAGCCCGTTATACATCCATACTTCGTTTTTAATCCGTATCCATATTTGAATCACCCTATTGACGAAGGTTTACTTGTTACCAAAAGAATGGGATATCTTTTCCCAGTTGTATTTCGTTTAGAGCGTAATGCCTTATAGCCAAAGTCTGGATTACACTACAATGGTGTGACCTACTCTATCAGAGATGGATTGAGCGAGTGTTTTGTAAACACTTACAGGAGCTAGAGTACCAGTCAGCATTCCCTATCCTCGTACCTATCATTCGGGAGGACCATCTTCCCTATGCCTATCATTGGGAGGATTATAGTCTTTGTGCCATCATCGGAAAGACTATGCATACTGCAGCAGATATACTCTATGTACCTATATACTTTCTAACATTTGAAGATGAATATTTAAGGGAACCAAGTGAAAGCTTATGTATTATACTCTCCCCTTTGGCTTACAACTGGATGGTTACTTATGATTCATAGTCCATAAACATATACATGCAAGTTCCTTAGTCAATCCACTTATCTAGCCAATCTCCATCTCCTTCCACCTCACCAAAGAAATACTTAGGCTCTCTTGGAACCACAAACCTTTTCAGGTCATATTAGGGCGCAACATGATAACTTGAATCCCAAAATGGCAAGTTAAGTAAATATAAAGGTATATTGAAGTACTTTACTTTTGCACATCATCCTGAGTATTGTATTACCATTATGGGTCATGGATAACGTAGTATTGATACATGTATATTAGATGTTATGATGTTATATTGCCAGTATACCTATCCGATTGATCTCTACTTCTGGCGAGAGCATTCCAAACCTAATATGGATCCTACTATCTTTATTATTATTATTTTTATTTGGGTTGTCGTCAACAACCATTTACTCTGTCATTGTATCATCGGTGGTGGCTTAGCATCATCTTCAATGTCCTATTCAACGTCGTGACAAATCGATGCCCCAACTATATTGAAATCTGACCACATTGTTCAAGGATTTGATGGCTCCAGTTGTTCTATCATGGGAGTTGTGCCTAACCTTTCCATCAAATAAGGTGGTAAGATTATGTTTATTGATGTTAACATTTCCATCACCCTAGCGAGCTATTACTTGCTTCTAGGCACCAATTACACTTAATATATGGAAGTTTTTATATTAGCTACCTATTGAGTCATGAAGTTCCCTTATAAAGGAAACATCATCACAACTACAAAAGACTTATAGATTCTAGCCCTTGCCTTTTGTATATACCATCACCAAAATAAACCCTAATGTATAAGACTAAACCGAAAGAATTAACAAGGGGGGCCATGGAAAACGGATGGTTAAATCTATTGGAATGAGTGCACAAGGGTTCTAGGCTCCACCAAGCTTTCCAACTTTGAAATGGTCAAATTCATTTCAAAATTTTGTACTAATGCCTTGCCCTCGGAAGCGCGAGACCTCCGGACCTTTTTGAGGTATTTTACGAATTTTCTCCTACTCTGTTCGGCATCATACTACCTCTGTTTGGTGTGCCATTTACACAACTAAATTATTGTAATTAGACTCTCCAAAAGGAAATGCTTGCTTGACTGAAGGAAGAGCAAGGTATAAAAAGTATTTATAATAGGGGTGCTTAATTTGGTAACTATTTTATTCCTTTGCACATGCCTTCGCATGCGTGGTTGGGCCCATTTTGTAAACCATCCGATTCATCTACATGATTTGATTACATTCCCCTATCCACCATTACATCGTGGTCCTCATTTTCATGTGTGCAAAGTCTTGCGTAGGATTCATTTGTTCCTTGTGGTAAGTAGGGATGATTATTTACCATCACCCTTAGGTATACTTCGTCAAACTAGCATATAGGTCTCATGCTCCCTCTGTATAGGTTGCATTTGGCTTAGTCTAGCATACTGTCAATATGTTTGTTGTACCCACCTCATCTGGACAAGTGGTGCTGGTCCATCCTGTATTTGCATTTCGCCATTTCCTGGCATTAGTTCAATCCACCCATATGGGCTGCAGATCATTAGAACCCATTCTATATTTTTGCCCATGCTATTATTTTTACCCTAGGATTGGGAATCCATTTAGTTTATATTTAAGAAATTCATCCACATGCTCCTTCTAATGATCATGACTTCTTACCCCCCAAAAACCAAGCGGCTTCAATTCATTAGTGTTCTAACACATCATGCTATCACGTAAGCAATCCACTTCATCCATACAACGAATTGCATTTCTTTTCCATCGTTCATCATCTCATGAGGAGAATATCATTGATGCCTCCACCATTGGTTGCTTCCATACCAATTGTTATAACCAACATTTCTTTATTCACTTGGTCACATTAGAGGCATTTATATCCTCGCTTGTCTAAAAAACATTCTTAATGAATCTCTTTACGAGGTTCATTGTGCCCACGGGTAATGTAATGTCCCATGGCTAGTTTAATTCCACAGTAGTCATTGTCACCCTTGTTTAAGATCGTCTATGTTGAGTAATCCCCTAATACTTGGATTCTTGCTTCAGTACCCCATGTTGTAATGTTGCATCCAGTCCACCTCAATAAGTTACCAATACCATTGGTATGTCATTGTTTCCCTTCTGTATTGAGCCCACTATGAGTCGTCACTAGAATATCGTTATGCCCATTATTTACAACCAACACTCTTATATTTGAATTCACTGCCAGGTCAACCATTCCATTATGCTCTGAACAAGGGAAGTCTTATGTTGCATCTATCCTTTGATTGGGTCATTCAATTGGATCCAGTTGTAGGACAGACAGAGAATCAGAGAATATAAGTGCTTTATTAAGAAAAAATAGAATATATAAGAGTTAGTGCCTTTGAAGGAAAGGTATGCTTGATTCATGCATAATATATAGTCTTATCACGTGGTTTGGGGAGAGGGTTATGTTAATGGTCTTATTTGGAATCGACTAACGATGGATGTCTGTCGGTTGAAGTGAGCCGCTTACTTGTGTGGGTTCAGGAAAGGGAGGGAAGAATAAATGAAAGGTGAAGTACCCTTATTTAATAAGATAAGTAAAGGTGATATACCCCGAAGAATAATAACTTCCTTCCAGGTAATATCCCTTCAAGGAATAATAACTTACAGGTTAATAGCTATCCAAGGAATAATAAACATTCTAAGGTAGGCATCCTCAGAAAATAGAATATAATAACTATAGGCTGGTAATCATACCTACCCACAAGCAATCTCACAAGCAAGTTATCTATCCCTCGCTCAAGCTATCTATCCCTCGCCTACCCCCATACATGGTGTGTTAAACATGAAGCGGTCTAACCAACACCTATTGAACTATCACTCGATCTTACCTACGCACACCATCGAAAGCACTCGGAGGTGGGTCCATAAAAACGTATTCCGAACAGCTATATATCCAATCATCTTCCTATCGCTCACTACTACGCATACGCTCTTACACACACGCTTCTTGCTTTGCATTCCAATCATAACAATAGAAGTTCCAGGGACCGTGTTTAAGAGCCTTATAATCCCAACAGGAGGAGGTTCATAGAAGGAATATCTTTCCCTTTAGAGCCCAGGATATCACCTCCCTAAGGCGGCTATATAATAAATTTTCCCCCATTTCACCTTTGGTTTCGGGCCCTTCATTATATAAAATTATAGGATGATAGAATTGATGATTTCATTGATCTATTGGAAAATCATTAAAATCATGAAACTCATAACTCTTCTCATCATCAGAATGATTCGAACTCCGAAGTAAGTCATCAGAAGGTTATAAATTAATATCAGAAAGCTATGAACTCCGAAACTCTGAGAGTCGACTCTGAAAGGAATCCAGAAAGCGGTTTGAAGTAAAGTATAGGAGGGAAATAAGTAAGTAAGTTCGAATCGAATCCAAGTAGGGAATGAAAAGTAAAGGAAATCCGTCTGAAAGGGATCAGTCCAAATCCAAAGGAAGGCAATCCTCCATCAGAAAGAGAGAGGTCCGAATCATAGGGATAACCCAATAAATAAAGCCTAGTTAGCATAGAAATAGAGATAGAGAGAGATAGCCAAATGAGAGCCGAGCGCCGACGCTGAGGGTCGACGAATAGAAGCTAAATAAAAGGCATTGCGAATGGTCGGTAGCTTGAGTGGATGACTTTAATATGTTAGCATACCTAATAGGGAGCAGTTCAAAATACATCTTAGCAGACCCGAGAGTAGTCGCGGTAAGGTGCTTTCGGATGTAAAGTCGAGCTCACTACCAGATCTCTCTATTTTACTGCTGTCTATATATATATCACTTTCAATATTGAAATAACTAATTTATTTAATTGGTGGTTTGGTTGGGGTTGATTTTCGCGGCGTCCACATTTAAGAACAGAGAGAAGATCGTGGCAATAATGGCTCGTTAAAGACAGGACGTTGAATGAGGCCGTCGATTGCCGCCGTTCTTGCTGGTTTATAAATCCCGCCTATTGTATGGAGGGTCCAATAGCTCCCTGTCTGGTGGGGATTCCATCCCCCCCCTATCCGAAAACCGCATTCTAAAGCCCCCTCCCTTTTTATGTGCTGCCCGCTTGGAGAGTCGAAGCTTGCTGTGTTTATACCACTTCCGCTTCTTAAAATGTAAAGGGGAGGGCCCACCCACCAGAAGGAATCAATCGTAAATAACTACGCCCATCTACCTACTAATATTGCTTATCGACTAAAGGGTTAGAGATGGAAAGGGATTAGACAGAAGCTAGTAAGTAGGAAAAGATAGTTTATTGCCCCCACCCTTTCATTAATAGATTTATTAGAAAAGGAATGGAACATCTCCTTACTATCTATAAATAAGAAATTACTAGTATATCCAGTCCCTGTTGAAGTAAATTGTTAGTGTTCGAGTAGGAAAGTAAACAACAAATATTATATATCCTCACCCTCCTAACTAAAGGTGAGCCATCTCTCCTCAATTTTTTCACTAATAATCTTTCTGGAAGTGAGAGCGGTCAGGGCTGAATAATCCTGCTTCTCTGCACATGTCGATACCCTCGGGACCCCCCATTAAAAAGAAACTTACTTTTTATTACCTCACCCTTCTTCTCCCGCTCATAGCCAATCACTTTTTCCCTACCCCATCAATTCGAGACCTAACGGACGAGCAGACACCTATAGGGGCGGAATACTAGTTCTCCAACTTCCTCTTTTGAGAACTCGCTGTTTATCAGGAAACATTAACTAAAAAGTCGGGAGGAGTTGAATGATTCTTAGTTATTATATACGTATTAACAACTGCGAAATAATAAGAGTAGGGCAGCCAGTCTCTATTATTGAGTAGCTCACCTCTATTATATACGTATTAACAACTTCAAGTTAAATGTAGCCCACATCTCCCAATCTTTAGGTCCCGGCCCCCAATAAACATCGCTCAAGCCACTTCCCATTTTCCCCAATCTTTAGCATCTCGTTCTGCTCCGGGAGTGACAAGGTAGTTAGTTGTTTCCTGGCCCTACTTTGATTATTGCGACGGGAGGTAGTTCTGTTGGAGTAGCACATCTAAGTCACTTCGAACCTTCTGCTAATGCGAGTAGCACCTTATATAATAATAGTAGCGCCTTTGGAGCTTGGTCTGCTAATGCTGGTGAATTTATTAACCCCGTTTTTTATCGTCGGCCCTACTTACCCATCTATCTCCCTTTTCTTGAAATAATAAGCACTTCTGGATTAAATCACCGGAGCATCAGAGACATAAAAGCTGGCCGGATACGGAGATAACGAATGATGAGGAAGTTTAGCTTATTTTCATTTGAATGAATATTGATAATAAATAAAAATGCCTCTATGATGTGATAAAAGGGCGCCCTTCTTAATAGCTCCCTCTATATATAAATGCCTTACAAAAGCCTGCCCTTAAATAATAAGAATAATAGGCTACGTATATTCTTCCATTTACCATTTGTCCAAATCATAGCACGAATAGGAAAACAAATGCAAGGTGAGCCCATCACTATGTTGGGAAGATTCATGTATAAGATGCACAATAAGTTATATCCATTGAAGTATTAGGAAGATTAATCTATGAAGTGGGAACAAATGTGCCAATGTTGTGATAAATCGATGGATTATAATATGAACGATTTTAATACATTAATGGATTGTTTGGATATTAGGGAGATAAGATCATATATTTATTATTTTTAAGTACTGACTCCACTAGTACATCGACAAGAAACTAGAATTTATAACCTTGGATACACTTTAGGAATAAAACAGGTTTGCATACAATATTTATCAATAGAACAAGCTCACATAATGCGCCAACTATTATAATGACCAACATAACCAACAATGCAATGCTAGTTATCATTCTAAAATGTGAAATAAGTAGGTTTACTGTAGCCCAATACTGCACAACTCGCTGAATAATATACCATTATAGAGTAAGGTCGTGCAACTAGTTTAAACAGATAAAAGAAGCAAGAAAACACTGGTAAGTGGTTTTCAATTCAAAATATATATAATAATAACAAGATTGAATGTCCGATGTGCATGAATCTCATGGAAATAGCACTTGAATCTCTTTATGTGCCAGATCTGTATACTTGGAGCATTATTTTCATTCCTAAATGGCCCCTCCACCGGTCCTTACCATTGTTGATCCTTCTCCTATTTCATTTTTATTTATAAACCTGATAGTAAAGCGGTGTGTGTTAGCACTCGTGGTGCTTCATGGGGCACCAACACATTTTGGTATCTAAGGGAACTAGATCTCATAAAAACAGAGCATACCCAAGACTGGCTCTTCACCCTTTTGTTAGAGAATGAATTCGGGAGACGAATTAAACTTTGAAACATATGTGTACCCCGTAATTATTACTAAAAGAATGCCTGTTGGGACTCCCTAGGGCCTTTTCAAATTCTATCCAAGTTGATCATAGAGTCCTTGCTGGATACATGAATCTGGTCTTGTCCCCAAAAGGAAAATAGGATGGGTGTTTTTAAGAGACCCCTCTATGGAGCTGGTGGATGACCTTACTACAAATTGGGACCTGTATGACCCTAGGCCGATAAAAGGTAATTTTACCTGGAATAATAGACACATAGGCCCGGGCTATATCACAGAGTGCCTTGATCGATTCCTTGCACAAAGTTACTTCCTTCTGGATAATTTTAAGATACAGTCCACCAAAGTTCCATCTACTATCTCGGATCACAAACTGATCTCCTTGTCCATGACAATAGACGAGGATTACGGGCCCATCCCATTAAAGTTTAACGCCCTCTGGATGCAGGACCAACAATCTTAAGATATTATTTAGAAGGCTTGGGATAAACCTGCTTCAGGATCCCCTTCATCCATTTTGAAAAGTAAAATAAAAAAAACCAAGCAGTGCCTCAAGGAGTGGGCCAAGAAATTATTCATCCCTCTGTCTAAGGTTAGGAAGAGCGTAAATCTTTATTGGAGTAACTCCAAATGGCTATGGAAGAGGTAGAGGTCACTAAGTAAATGCTAGCCAAATAAAAAAATATGGCGGGATTAGTACTCACAACCCAACGCGATGCGGAATAATTCCGGAGGATTAAGTCTCGCATCTTGTGGCTCAAATTTGGGGATAAAAATACTAAAATCTTTCATAAGAAGGCTTGAGCATAGACAAGGAAAATAATTCACCTAAAATCTCGCCAATGGTACCAAAGTTTCTCACTTCGAAAAGATGCAGGATGCGACCCATGATCATTTTGAAAGAGATGTACTTATAAGGCCCCCACCCAGGAAGCATGGGAAGATATGCTAAATGTAATCTCTAATATCGTGTCAGATGCATACAATAAAAAGCTATTGCAATAAAGAAAAAAACAAAGCTGAGATCAAAGAAGTTATTTGGGTAATGGAGCCAGGCAAAGCACCAGGTCCAAATGGGTTTACTACTCATTTATATCGTTATTATTAGCCCATTATCAAGGATTATCTCTACAGAATGATGGAAGGAAGCAGGATAAAGCTGAGCGTCATACCGGAGCATAGCGAGACACCTTTGAGCAAGATTGCGATCCAGGTGTTGACACTTTGATTGTATCTCATGTAGATGTGATATCTTGAAATGCGAGGGTTCTCATTTAGTGATCGAGGATAATGTGGAGATTTTTTATATAGTGGCTTAGGAGCATATAGGAGCATGTGTACCTCCCAGGAGATACGCTAGTAATATAGTATTGGTTTCTTCAATCCATAAGATTTACAGTTGTAGAGAGGAGGAGAGGCATTATAATGAGATTGTCTTCACCCATGAGCCTCTAGGTGTTCATTGGAGGAGAGGTGTGATACCTGATGGAGGATATTGCTGAGATTAATTCTAGAGATGCAACCGATGGAAGTATTATAAAGTACAGACCAAGGATTATGGATTCTATCAGACAAAGGGAGTTTCTCTTTATGATAATCTTTCTTCAGGATTCTCTTTGGATGAGGGAGTTTACCTAGTTCAGGTTATTCCAGTTGCCAGAGGATTTGAGGTACATAAGAGGGATTCTCATGTTGATAGGTTTATGATGACCTTGCATGATCTTATTACTACTCTACAAGTTTTGTATTCCAAGATCGACTTGATCTTGTATGGAAATATAACTGTCTTTGCAGGATGTCCTAGAGAGTTCATGATGTGTTGTCCTTTGATGTTGGCCCGTGATGCTAATTTGGAGGATCTATATGCCGTAATAGCATGGTCGATAGTTTTGTTGCAGATGACAGTAGTTTATTCTGGGACTGCAGCCAGTATTTATTTGAAGATAGCAGATCTGGTAGAGTTGCAGAGCGAGTCGATAGGTGTCTATGTAAACACTTTACTCGTCAAGAAGAAGTGTTATACTTTAGGGTGACTCCAAAAGTGTTTACACCATGTTTGGGGGTGCTCAATGAGAGTTGGGGTATATAGTGTATGACTAGCTCCTGGATGGTCTTAGATGGATTTTAGCATGAGAGATGGTCCATGATGGATATGCACAGTTGACATAGCTTCTTGCTTAGTGGATGCTTTACCTCAGGATGGTGCTGGCTTGGCTTTTTTCCCTTAGGTGTTGGAGATATTAGATTAGTTTTGTAGACGTCCTTCATTGAGGCCTCGTGGAGGAGCCACTTACTTGGAGAGCGCCCTTCAGAGGATGTGGAGCATTTTGCATCATGGAGGAGGGATTAAACCCTAGTTGGCATGTGGTAGCTTGGTTTCTTGTTTGGAGGATTGGAGATGGCTCGGGGACGTCTGGGGCTTTGACAGTGTTCTTGCAGGGGGTAGTTAACATGTCTTCAAAAAGAATTGAGTTTTTTGCTAACCATACTCCCCACAAGAATATAAAGGGGACTCTCCTCAATTCTTTCATTTCTTTTATTTCAAACCAAACCTTCAAACAATAATTGAAATAGGATTCCATCCAATAGTTAGGTATGCATCTCTAATAACGCATGTCCCTCCAAATAGACTTTGCAAAGTTACAGTAAACAAACAGATTAGAGGAAGTTTCTTCTCCTTGCATGCATAAAAATGAAATATTGGGTTCGTTATTTTGCTTTTTATGAAGCATCTCCTATGTTAGCATCTTATTTGTAAATGCTATCCACATCAAATTTTGGTGTTTAGTGGAGCTTTAACCTTCCATATTTTACCACACCACCATTTTGTGTCTTTTAATTAATTACCTTGATAAGCCTGAGATCCAATTTTTGCAGTGTAATGTCCTACCATCCTCTTTTTGGCCCAAACCAGACTATAAAGCTCATCATTTAGTCTTATATGAGCTCTGCCAAGTTCTGATACAAAGTCATCCCAAATTTGGATGTGGATCCCTTAAAGCCTTAATTACTAGGCACTTATCCATCCCTAATGCTAAAGTGTTTTTGTAGTAGGATCCCCGAGTAGGTTAAAATGACACTTACCCCTTCGATTGAAGTTGTTGAATCAATTCTGTTGGAATAAAAATATCATTCCCACATCCTACTAGAGAATTTGCCCCTTTCCTTACCTAAGTGCCATTCTGAATATGCCAAACCAAAAAGTTACTATGGAGGGGAAATAACAGTGTCAATGCCTTCCAACGATTGGAGACATTTTTAATGCTTTTAATGTTTCTTCTAATCCAATCTAAAATCATCCCTGGATTTATGTATTCCTATATTATTTTACTTTGCCAAAGACTCTTTTTGGTGACAATATTCCAGAGTTTTTTCTGCTAGAGAGAGTCCAAAGATGTGTATGCTCTAGAGGTTCCAGCCTCCCTCAGTCTTAGGCCTCGCAATTGACTTCCATCTTTTCAAATGGGTGCCTACCTTGCCCTCTCTTTGGTCGAGCAAGCAATAAACCTTGTCTGAACACACTTTCCAATGAAATTTTATAAAATTATTCTAATCTTTTCCAGAATGCCTTTGGCTATCTGAGCAAGTAAGTGCTAATAAATAGGAATAAATAGGGATGACCTATAGAATATTTAACTAAGACCAGACGTCCTCCCCATGAGAGCCATCTATGTACACCATAATATAATGATTTTATCAACCTAGGAGAGAAGCCAATCTCAATCCAACTTACCATACCTAATTGGTTTTAGTTTCAATCCCAAATACTTAACACCTTCCTAAAATTAGATAGTCTTTAGGGTAAAATATCCCTCAAAGTATGAACCACGTCCTCCTCAAGTGCATTAAATACCACTGCAGATTTTTCAATGTTTATTTCCATGCTAGTTGCCTTGTTATAGAGCTATATTATCTCCTTTCATTTTTCCCTTTATATTGTTCCATAATCTAATAATAGTACATCATCCACAAATAAGAGATGTGTAAGTTATTCTACACCTCTAATTCTAACCCCTTTTATATTCATTTTTATTTTGGATTGTAATATGGGCCTACTCAACCCTTCTGCAACTACCAAAAAGAAGTAAGGAGATTGAGGATAACCTTGTCTTAACCCTCTATAAGGTTTGAACAAACTATAGGCTAAATCATTAACCAAGAGTGTATAAGAACCAAACATTACACAATCCATAATCCAATTAAATCAAGGTAAATTGAAACCAATATGAATTACGGGCAATCTCAAATAGAGTTAGGATACCCTATTCTAGGCTTTAGATAGGCCCAACTTGATCACCATTGCCGTAACACTTTGAGAATGAATAGTGTGGAGTCCCTCTTGAGCATAACCAATTGCTTCATGAATCTGTAATCCTGCTAAGAACCCAAATTGGTCTATAGAAATGAACTTGGAGAGCAAAGATTTCAATCTAACTGCCATAATTTCTATATTATCTTGTAAATGTAGTTTCACGAGGAAATAGGTATAAAAGCATCGAATGTATCTCCTATATAAACCTTTGAATAAGTGTTTTACAGGTCGAATTAAAGGATCCTGGGACCTTACAAGAAACTCTCACTTCTTCCACAACCCAAAGCAAGTCCTCACCGGTACTTAAAATAAACCCATGTAAAACTCTACAATCCATCCATCAAGGCTAGGGATCTTGTCCTGATGGAAAGAGGTTAAGACATATAGAATTTCCTCCTTAGTAACTAGCTCATACAACCTCTTGTTTTCCTCCTCAAAAAGAAACGAAAATAGGAGTCAATTTTGACAATCTCTGCAATGTTTGCCCTTTCAGGCTCCTTGTAAACATTTGAATGTGTTTGACCCCCATCTCATCCAACCCTTTAAAGTGTCTAACATATGTGCTTTCCTCATTGAGCATCTCCCATATTGTATTGACACTCTTCCTATGATTTGAAAAATTTGACAAAAACTTGATATTCTTATCACCTAGTTAAATCTAGGTGGCTTTGTTCTTCATCTTCCATCCTATTTCCAAGTCCATTAAGAGTATAACTTTATTGACTTCTAGTGTTTTTTGTCTTACCAGCTCCTCCTCATTGAATACTCCTATCACATTACCTGCAAATAACTCCCCAATATATTTTGAAACTTATTTGAGTTACTTATCCCTATGATAGTATGTAAAGAATCGAAATATCAATGTGCAAGAACTGCTGAGCACCCAAAGACTCTAGAATCATGTTCTATAAAAGGGTACAAAAGAAGGAAATAGAAGGGTCTGAGAGAGTTATTAGCCCTCCTAACATCCTAGGCTATGGAGATCAATCTCTATATAGAAGGCTAACTGGATAAAGAAATAGTTTTTGCTATGTCCTGATGTCTGGAAGAGGCAACCCACTACTGATATGTGGAGGAACTCGTCTACCTTCCGGTGTGGTGTGAACTATCCCAAGATATTAGATTATACCCCCATAGGGGTCTTAGATAAGTCAAAAACTCCTTGGTGGAGTTCGCTTTAAGCTTCATATTAGAAACCTTTATATTCCAGGTTGGAATCCGCTTAAAACCTTCCCACGAAGGCTGAGTAGGGTCCAATGGAACATAACCAAATGGAGGAAATTTTTATGCAAAAAGAAAAGCCCTCAAGGTGTTGCATGTTGGATACTATTGGCCAACCCTCTACAAGGATGCCAAAGAATATGTCAGCAAGTGTGATAAATGCCAATGCGTGGGTAGACCCACACAGGCTGATGAGATGCCTCTGTAGCCTAAAAAGAAATAGGTAATCACTTACATAAGGATAAACAAGAGCTGTAATACTTATAGTAATAACATGAGCTTTACACTTATACTGTAATCTCTCTAAGCTCTTATCTCATTACATAGGTGTTACGTATTATTCCTAATCATCTTGGAGATATATACCATATATATTACTCTGCTTCATAGTATAGTTAGTAATAACTACTTATGGAGATGCTTATATCACAGTAGTTACTCTTAAATTACCTATGTTTCCAGCTTATTTATCATATAAAACACTATCCCTTATAGATATTTATAAACCTAATTAACACACCACTTCATACGTACTTAACACTGATAGTTTAGTCCATATCATGTTGCTTACTCTATCTATTGCCTTTTAGGGTTACCATATATTGATTCCCCTTGTATTACATATTGTATATGTTATACGGTTACAATATGGAACCGATCAAACTTGGCATAGAGATGGTGGCATAGAGACGATGCCATTCGAGCTTTATCTCTATTAGTTATAACCTGCTTAGTTTACATAACAGCTTCATTACCATTGTATTAAGCTTATAACCTGTAATGACGTGTCAACAGTGTTTACATATGATATAGCTCATACTAGAAACCAATAACCACTACTAATACTTGAAATAGATTATGAAATTAGGATCTCAGGCAGTTTTTCCTCTCCCTTTGTTTTAAAAGAACGAGTGTGTGACAAGACAAGTAAGGCCCCTACCTTTGGAGCCAGTTACAGGCAGGAGTGTGAAAAGTTGTACAGGCCCATCTGTGGTAATGCTGTGGGTATTTAACTGGGATCATTTAGTTAGCCATCTGTGGTGGACAGAACCCAACCCCCCGGCATTCATTCGGCAGTCAAGCAAGACGCACCGGCCGGACCCCTGCAACCGCTTGAGAAGCCATCTGTAATAGTCGACCTTTAAACGAATGAAACAGAAGAGAAAGCCAAATCCCACTTACAGGAAATAAGTGGTGGTTAGCCTGAGTTTCCCCCCCAACCGCAGCATGGCACTTGGTTCGTTGGAGGAAGGAACTGAAGTGGTTCGATTACCTTACAATGTTGGGTAGCATCACAATACACTGCTAGCCTACCGAGTACCAGCTCCAACAGGGCATGTTCGGGGTAGCATCCTGTACTGCCATAAAGAGTCTTTGAATGATGGGTTGCATTCAGCCTTTAGGCCCGTAGATGTATGAATTGTATACTAGCCGAGATAGCTCTGAAGATGAAGGTTGCTCAGTCCTAACGCTTTAAAGAAAAGGGCAGTTTTCTGAATAAAAAAGGGCCAATGAGATGGTTTTGGAACATCCCACCCTCGGGAGGGCTTCTCGTCACTGAGTTCCCCATTTCATATTCCATATTTCATATGGCAAGGTATCCAGGCAGAGGTCCCTGTTGGAATTGTCCAACCAAACTATGGAAATTCTAGCAGATTATTGAGCTCCCCCTAATAAAAACTACCTAGATTAAGGCCATAATAGTGAAGCCATAGAAGTTAGCTCCATGTAAATTTGCTTTAGTACTAGCCCATATGGTGGGGGCACTACTAGAGCTCTAATACTACTCGGAAGCTACTTGCCTACGGCAAAGGCGGAGTGCGCATGGATGGGGGCCTATACAGTAGCAGAGAGACTGGGCTTTACAGCACTTAACGGATGTATTGTGATTTATTAGAGTAAAATGGCAAGGACGTCTCCATGCGAACTCATATATAAACGGTTTATGTATAGGATCTATTTAAATAAAGGCTAGATAAAGGGCAGTTTCTCCTGGTGATTTATCCTAGTGATAAGGAGGAGGAAGGTGGGTGGGGAATGTTGTACTTGCCCTTTAAAGGACGTCTCCATGCGAGCTCATATATTAATTTGTTTATTGTGGAACCTATTCATGGTGATCATATTGTATTATTTTTTTAGTTCATAAGGGCATACATAATACATAGCTATCAGATAGAAACACATCAGTAAATGGGGTAAAGTAATGAAAAGGTTTTGGGTCAATATGTGTACCAACCAATATGACTAATCACTATTATTTGCCTAACTCACCTCACCTGATTGATAGTGGTTTCCCACCCCTATCTGTAGTTAAAACAGGGGTTTTTGCCAGTTAATAAAGTAGGCAGGCGGATACAGGAGCATATTTGTTTACAGCAGCTATCTCCAGTATTCCGGGGGAATCTTACTAATATATTCCAAGCATTTCCAAGAGCAGTTATTCTAATTGGAGTATGTGTTGGAGCACCCTTGAAAGTAGTTTCCATATCTGAATCGATCGGTCTAGCTATTGGCAAATAATGTTGTGACTAAGATGTGACTAGTGCGAGATGGGTAGAAGAAATTATTATCCCAGGTTATAGCAGATTCTCCCAAGCATAGTTTACTCATGGTCAGACCGGGAGATCCTGGAAAAAATATAACTATTGAATGCGCTTCATCATCACACGCTTCCAATTGTTATCCTATATATATTATATTGGCAAGCATAACTACTTTCTTAAAAAGGCAGAACACCTCCCTCGCTTTGCTCGGAAACAGCATAAAACGGAATAACTTTAATGGATGGTACGTACGAATCATTCACTGGACAAACCTAACTATCTACTGGAACAAATAAATCTATTGGAAAGCATCTATAATTTAATTCCTAACTATTGGGTGAGATAGCGTCATCAAACGGATAACTGGAAGCATCATACCTACGAGCTTAGTCATTATTCTCATCGTCATCCCTACGGCACTCTATTGCTTCGTTATAAGTAAGCATTTTTTTACCGAGTTCCAGGGGATAAATCCAATCTATTTCAATTGGTTGAGTTTCAGAACGTTACACTTAATCTTCAGAGAGCAAATCCATTCAATTCGATAGTTCAGAAGCAGCCATTATTAATTAATCACTTACATCTAATTTTTGGTAGGCTCATATTATTGACCCAGTATCATTACATCCTCATCTTGGTTCATACATATCAATCTTGGCAATAGCACTTATCTCGGCTGGCAATAGTACTTATTATCCCAGTTCGGTAAGGGAGATCTCAGCATGGATAGGAGGGAAAAGACTATTAAGGTGGAGCAAGGGTACGGCAAACGGTTGAGTACTCCAAAGCATAACTAGTTTACTCCAGGCAGATCACGATATAATATTTCCAATCATGGTTATTTACGGCAGAGTCTTTCCAATCAACAACCCTAAGGAACGCAAATCCAGAAGTGTTAGATCCGGTGAGAGAACCAATCATTTCGCAAGATACTGAGATAAAATACTTAGATGAGACCAAACGCAAGCGCACAACTAAAGCTCCGGTACCAAACTCTATAGTCCTCTATTGGTGGGCGATAATAGGCATATTCCAGAGGTGGGGGCCATTACTATACTTGACTTTTAGCAGGTAATATCGAAGTTCTTAGCGATCATTCATTCAGCAGGTACTTTGGTCATATCGTTGCCAATCGTTACTAGTGCACTGGGTCAGAGGTAACCCTCCTCAAATCGCCCTTTTATCGGTCGATACCCACCAATTCTAGCCTTATTGTATACGGATTAATTACTGGAATCCTGGAACACTGGTCCAATTCAAAGTATTTCCAAAAAAAGCTATATATTTTATCCCTGCGGTCGGAAAGGATCCCTCTCACTCCTAGCAGAGTGTAAATAAACTATAGATGGATAGGTGGGACGGAGATACAAGTTATTCATTCGGCATAGCGGGGAATCTTAGCATTCTGAAACCACTCTATGCCATCAATTTGACTATCATAGTGGTGCATAGGATCTAGAGGAGTAAGGTTTAGGCCATTGCAACGATTAGAGTAGGTTATTCCTGGTACTATAAGGGTAGGGTTCCTTTTATAGGAGCATCATATTTTTTTGCCAGCATTCTCCTCTTCCCTGAGAATTGGAGCTTTCTCATTCGGGGTGGACCATCTATTTAAGAACCAAGATGTGGACAAACAGAATCAGGATAACCAGAAACGGAAACAGCATAATTAGAGCTTCTTACTGAATCAGAGCAATGGGAGGAAGCGAAAGCTGGCTCGACCGAACAGCCCTGAAATATATAACCCTCCCAGGATATTTGTTGTTTTGTGACTGACCAAGCAGCAAAAATCGAACTGGCTAAAAGGTTGTGTGATTTCCTCAATCCAGCTAATCAATCCGGCTAATCTAGCTAATAAATCCAGCTAAATTCGGCTAATCCACCGGCTCAACCTTACCTTACTGACCTGACTGAACTAAAGCGTAATTACTTATATAGAATGATGCCGCTTTGAGCCCGATAACGGGACGAATTAAATAGAAAAGCGTTATTACATATATTAAAGTCTGGTTTTCGGTTAGGAAACATAACCCGTAGAATTGGTGATTGCGCAAATGAAAAGCGTAATTACATATATAAAGAATGA
>NWUY0304689774.1:0-12617 GCA_004151065.3 Larix sibirica
AAGTAGCCGAGAACAACAGATCCCATTCGGTCGCGGGAACTGAAAAGGGGCCACGCACGTATTGCGTAGATCTAAATGTCTATGCAAAATGTGATATTCCCAGACACAATTCCAATTATCTGGACATTCCCAAGTTTTGAGGCCATCATAACCTCGAAAAGCAACAAACAAAATTTTAAAAAATAATAGAGAGGTAAAAAATAATAGAGAGGTTTAAAGTATAACCCAAGCAATCTATAAAACACAACTCCCACTCAGCTATCACTCATTTCTCAGCTAATTTTTTTTATTTTCACCCGATAGAGGACTATGACCAGCTTTATGGGCAAAATATTTGGACTGTGTTGAGTTCACTTGTGAACTCCTATGTTGAACTTGGAGGGCAGCACCATAATTGATCTATGAGAAGCATCACTCATCTTGTACAACATTCATAGGAGTACGTAGGTTCCAAAAAAAATTTCGAAGACTCCATTGTGTCATTATTCCAGTGTTGCTTCAGTAAAGACAGGAATGGGCACAAAGAATATACAAAGCAACCTGTCTAACTAACCTAGGTAGTGATGCTCATCAAGAGATGAGGCAAATTTGTTAGGCCTCACTAGTTACGGTGTAACACTTTTGCTCTATTACTTAGGCAGACACAATTGATGAAAGAATTAACAGAGGAATAACATGATGCTAAAAATAGGACCCTCCAGCTTACAAATTTTTTTGGTCTGCTATTGTTCGCAATAGATATACTACTATTATTTAGGTAAACAGGCCTCCTTCATGAATGCACCTTCCTAAATCTGGTATTCCCTGAAAGAGGCAAGTCATTCCCTATACTTCATCATTTGTTTGGTAGGAAGCAGATAGAAATTACCAATGTTCCCCCAAGGTTATGGGACAAACGGACGAGGGAGCNNATTATACTGCTATATTATTATTAAAATCTAATAAGTGAATGACATCGCTTGTTCGATTGTTTTATGTGACCTATATTATAGCATGTATTAGTTGGAAAATAGTCTACATAAGGGAATCTATTAATGAGGGAATGAACAAACTGAAATATAAAAGTAATCTATTTAGGTCGTGGGGGGAGTTACATGTCTCCTCTACACTGTTTGATGATGATAGGAATAATTCCTCTTCCATTTCTACTTCTACATTTACCTAGAATGAAGAAGAGTCTTTTATCTTTCTTAGGTTTTATTCTTTTGGTTTACACCTTCACCACATCCTGTTTTCTAAGCAGGACCTAAACCAGGCAATCAAAGAAGACATATCGGTAGTACATTTAGGTCAACTGGATAGCATCACCCGAGAGCCTTATTTTGAAGCTAGCTTTCTGCTTTAAGCACATCCTAGAGATGAGAGATGGCTTGATCATTAGACCTTAGTATACACACAGACATTGGATGCACGTGCTCTCAGGCCCCCTTAAGCGGTTTAAGGTGGGCTCCCATGGACACCATGGATTGACACTGATCGCTACATACCGTGGTCGCATAGGATATGCTAACTATGTCACTTACAAGAGTTGGAGATGAATGAGAATTTTTTGTTTTTGGTGCTGTACCTACTATAAGATTTGTGGGAGGTTTTATTGCTTATTTAGAGACTTAGTCGGGTCTCTGTAATAGACATAATAAACATTATAATAACAATAAATACTACTAATTAGGTTAATGAAAGGTCAAAGGGCACCCACCTATTCACCTCGTGACCAGTCAATGCATATAAGTATACTTTCATGATGCTCATTGTAACATTATCTTTCTCATCAATTCATATCAATCAATCGTTATTCAATATTCTAGTAGACAATCACAAAAATACAATGTCAATATCTTGATAAACAGATTTGTTTATCACACTTTCTTCTGCTATTGAGATCAATGGTGCCTTGCTCTCTACGTGAGAGAAGTACTTGGACACAGATCGCAGGGTCTACATACCCTGCCCCAAGCAAATATTTTTAATTTCTTAGCCTCGAATCAATTCTTACTTTCAGGTTGTCCTACCGGATTGGGGCAATAAGCAGTCAGCAGAGATCCAAGGAATCTTAGTGGACCTTCAGGGGACACTTTAGACTCCAGATTGTTGAGGCCCCGACTCTTGGGCTGACTACCATCCCTGGGGTATCGACTGATCTTGACACAACCCTTACAGAGCTGCCGCTCCAGGACGCATGTCATTGTACACCATCAGACTAGCAGGTAGTCCTGTAGACAACTCAGCTCTAGATGGCCCCATGTCAGGGTGCTTCCCCATCCAACACAACTAGCTTGCCATCCATACTTTCTTCTCTATGGACTTGGATGCTAGGAGAGCAGAGTGCCCTCTCTTATGCTTCCCCCAGGATCATTGCAGAGGACATTGTCTGCTAGTCCATTGGCAATTTCATAGTCATTGATGACTTAGGGGGAGACTTGGTTTCTGCACCTGTCCTTAGTGGCTGGCTCCTGCACTTCTTGAGATCATCTTGTCTAGATCAGTATCAATTTCAGCTCTGAGTGCCTTCTTCTTTTTATAGTTTTTTTGCATCTTTTTGGCTACCTGTACCTTAATTCTTAATCTTTATTCTTTGCTTTGTTAGCCTTTAGCTTTATCAGTGTTATTAGCTAAATGTTTACCTGATAATCTTGAGCATAGATTTGCTGATTTTAGCATCGTTCTAGGAATTGCTTTTGCACTCCCACATTTTACTTTATGATAATGGATGTACTTTTTAGTCCCATAGACCTACTTTTGTGGTCAGTTGTTGAACGTTCATAAATTATCTTATCTTTTGGTACATGGGAGTTGTTTTGGCACTCCCACATTGCTATTATGACTACTTGTACTTTCTAGTCCCATTGACCTATTTTGGTTACCTGTGGAAATGAAATTATCCTATATTATAGCTATAAGCTCTTTTGGAAATCCTGTAAAATTCACATTCTTGTCACTTGAATTTGAGTCAAGTAGTTTGTTGCTATCGGTTAAGTGTCATATTAGATGGCATAATTTATCTGAAAGCAAGAGTTGGGGAGAGCTAGATGATCATATTTTCTCTCCTACATAGGAGCATATTAATCTTAATTAAGAGAATAAATTGCTTAGTATGTGAGGTTTTAGTACGTGAAATGAAGTTTACTGGTGTCCAATATATTATAGAATTATTATATCCTGCAATATAGAAGCCTGATTTGTATCCCTAGCATTAGGGTGTGTATAATGATATGCCCAAATAAGCTCTTGCCTTTTTTTGAGAAGCCATATTTGTGATTATAAATTATTATAGTTTCACCAATATTATTATATCAAGATTTTTTTTGTAAGATCGTTGTCTTTTAATCTTTCTCCATCATATAAAGCTTGATTGCTCAAAAGATCAAATGGCCATTTATGTACATTTTTCTTTGCTGTTGCTATTGGTCTAAATCAATTAGTTATGCCACCCTTCCTTACTGTATACTGTATAGTATTCAATTTAAACTTCAAAATTCATTATTATATTGGTGTTGTGTTGGTGCAATAATTTTATGGGGTTGGCAACTCAGTTACAGGTTTGAAATTGCAGGGAAAATGCAAAGGTTGGAGCTGGAACCCTTGATTTGGACCCAATGAGGAGCAATCAAGGATCTGTTCTGACGGTATCTTCGAATTTCCAGGTTTGTACGTTGTTAGGGAGGAATCTTCATAGAGGGTATTGTTTGATTCACATAGAAAACATGTATACTTTTCCTCCTTCCCAGGCTCAATTTACCTTCTTGGAAATTGTCAATATTGAGTATCCATATGACAGAAATCTTGTTATGCACCACGTATACTGCAGTCACATATTTGATGTAAAGCAAACACTGCGACATGGTTTAGGAATCTTAGTTTCATAAATGTAATTGATATATGTAACTGATCAAAGATATCTTGATTGAAATGTGAATGATGGATATGTTAGAAATTCTTCTTTAACAGTGTTAGATCAGTACTGATACACCAAACGAAGAATTTTGAGGCTTGGGACCAGATCAGTGCAATGTGCTGCTCCTGCTGACCACAGCCATCATTCGGATTGGTTAATATCAGCTTTGAGACGCTAATCAGAAACCTTTTCTGATGCCATCACAGTTATGGATTATGGGCCAATATTACAAATACTTTTATCTTGGTCTCCTGAGCTGGTATTCAATTAGTTCCACCAAAGTTAGATGATATCATTGTTGGTGTTTAAACAGGTGCAGTCACAGCAGGCATCTATGCTAGCAGTCAATATTAAAATTTCCAACCATAGATAACTCATGTCCTTATGTTCTCAAATCAAACAAATCAAATTGAGTTTATTTAAATGCAAAATTTTTCTGGACATAACATGAATCACACAATAGTTGGAAAAAGTAAATAGCAAAGTATAAATGAAATACAAACATACACAGATGTTTTCTCCTTCAAATCAGCTTCTCATTTCTTACTTACAAGGTGACCTCTGCAGCCTGCTAAACCAGCAGCTGTATGGTCAGCAAAACCATCTCAACTGGAGGTGTACGACCTGCATAAGAGGGAGAAAAGTACAGCAGTATGGCTTGCTGTACGGCCTGTGGAAGAGGGAGAAAAGTGCAGCAGCATTGTACGGCCTGTTATTGTCTACCTTTCCTGGACAATAAAACACTCCTCTCTCCTCAACAGCTCAAACACACTCTGCCAACAAATGAAGACAGTGCATGGCCTGCACATAAAGAAAACCAGCAGCAGCAGTAGTACAGCCTGCTATACAGCCTGTTCTATTTGCTGGTCAATCCTCTTCCTGATGCGCTCTGGTTCTTTCTCCTTCTCGTTTTCTCTGCTCACATGACTATCGACCTCTCTATCTTGTTTGTCTTTTATGCTTTTCCAAAACCCTAATCTCGTTAACACTAATCCCCATCTATCTCAATCTTGAGATGTACAGCTGAGATTAAATTTAGTCTAAGTCATTAATGTATTAAATACACTTTATTATACTCATACTAAGTCAACTTCCAAACATTAGACTTTCACCTTTCCTAAGTAATTTACAAAATATAATTATTACCCAGTTTTCATAAGTGGTTATTTTACAAAATGTCTCGGAGCACTTCTTGGATGTTCACACTGAAACTTGTTCAAGAAGTTCCTGTCCAAGCTACATTTCTCAACACTCCCTCTTAGTGATGAAGGAATTCAGTACCAATTCAAGTCTGTCTCTAAATACTTCAAAATACCCTTCCACTAAGGGCTTGGTTAGAATATCAACCACCTGTTGATTTGTGGGAACATATTGGTGTTTTACTACTCCCTTTTGAATCCTGTCTCGTATGAAGTGATACTTGATATCTATGTGTTTGGAGTCTTGGACCTGTCATGAAACATTGGATTTTCTGCGAATTTGATACTACTCAGATTATCATAGTAAATCACCATGGGATACAACTCTTGATCAAATAACTATGCAAGCAACTTGCGAAGCCAAATGGCCTCACAACTAGTAGTACTGGTTGTGCCATGTATTCTGCCTCTGCTGAGGTAAGTGTCGTTGAATTCTTTGTCTTGTTGAACTAGGATATCATACCTAATCCAAGGTTAAAGAGGCACCTTAAAGTGCTCTTTCTATCTACTGCATTGCTTGCCCAATCTGAGTTTGTATACCCTTGCAACCTCACTTCACCATTTCCAACCTATCTCAGACTAAACTCCACTATGCCCCTCAAGCATCTGAGCACATGTTTTGCTGCTAACCGTTGTTTCTGCATCGTCTCCACCATGAATCGACTCAAGGTGTTCACAGTAAAACATATGTTTTTGTCTAATATTGACCAAATACATCTAGGAACCTATCAACCACCTATACAATGTGGGGTCCACCAACTTTGAATTTGAAGCAGTCACCTTCTTCAAAATAGTGATTATGAGTGTGGCCATAGGTTTGCGGTCCTTCATCCGAAACCTCTTTATGATCTCCACTGCATACTTACCCTGCCTAGGGAATATATCCCCTGGTCTTTGCCAAACCTCCAAACACAAGAAGTTGTGCACCTGCTGATGTCCTTCATCTCAAACTCAATTACCATATCTGCTTTGCACTCTCCGCTTGTAAGATACAAATCATCTACATACAACACTAAAATAAGTAGATCAGTCCAACAAATATATAATATAGATACTGATCTGCTTCACTTTTGGTGAAGCCCACACTTTGCAAATATCCATCTATCTTGGAATACCATGCTCTTGGTGCCTACTTAAGACCATACAATGCCCTCTTAAACATACAAACAAGGGATTCCTTCCCAACTACCTCAAAGCTCTATGGCTTCTCTTACACTTCTTCCTTAATTATCCCATAAAGGAAAGTTGTCTTCGCATCCATCTGATGTCTTCTCCATCTATAAATGAAACTAAAGACATAATTGTTATAATGGAAGTGTACCTAGCATAGTCCACTCCCCTTTTGTATGAGAACCCTCCCACCAAAAACCTCACCTTGAACTTCTTGATGCTTCCATCTACAACATGCTTGATTTTGTAGATCCAACCCGAAACTAGCTAAATTCCCCAGGAGTCTTGGTACCATGTCCCACACATCATACTTGATGGTGTATGTGTACTACAACATGGCATCCCACCAAGCCTACTACTTTGTTTCCTTTTGAAAGCTAGAAGGCTCTCAATCTATAATGTTTCTCATCAATTCCATGTAGTTTGGAAACTTCTTCGAAGGTCTGCTCTCCCTAAACGTGGCCCTACGATCCTCAACATACTCCTAGGCATCCCTCAATGTCTGAGTGAAAAATAATAATCTCTTGAAAAAACTGAAAAGGACTAATATCTCCCCCTCTTCACCTACATGTTGTAGTCTGGAATCAAAGTCATTGGTGACCCTAGCTCAATCTCCAAAGCTTCCTAGTTCCTACTCGTTATCTTATGTCACTAGAATAGGCTCATGAAATGTCCTAGATGCAAAGTCTTCCTCAAAATTTACTCTTCCATTGTTCTAGAATATAGACCTTGTAGGCCTTTGAAGTCTCTGTAATCTAGATATAAAACCTTTTCTGCTGGAGGGCTCCATCCTGGTCCTCTTCTCTACCGATACAACCATATAAATTGGACATCCAAAGATGCGAAAATGACTCATCTCTGGCTTTATACCGGTGAATGTTTCCTCTGGTGTCTTGTCCTGCAATATCCTGTGAAGACACCTATTCTAGATATAGATTGTTACATTGTATGCTTCGACCCAAAGAAACATAGATAAGTCATGGCATGAATCATGGCCTTAGCAACTGCTATGATGGATCAATTCTTTTTCTCTACAACCCGATTATGATGTGGGTTGTATTGAGCAGTTAATTCCTTCTTGATTCCTACCTCCCTCAAGCTCCTTGGAGGTATACTTACCCCCATTCGTTGATCTCGAGGCTTTGACCTTCTTTCTTGTTTGATTCTAAACTAGAGATTTAAACTCCTAAAACTTGCTACATACCTCATTCTTGGTCTCTAAAAAGTAGATCCATGTGTTGCGAGAGAATCATCAATAAAGGAAACATAGTACATGCTACCTAAGATTGATGCCACTAAAATCGGTCCACAAACATCCGAATGCACTGTCTAGAATCCCCTTAAACCTATGCTCATTGCTTGGAAAAGCAACCTTGGCATTCTTGCTAAGCGTGCACCCTTTACAAACTCTCTATTGTTGAATGCTAAGCTTTGAAAGACATATACTATCCCCACCGAAATAGGAAACGTTGTATGATGCAAGTGCCCCATCCTCTTGTGCCAGAACTTGCACAAGGTATCACTATTATGAACTAGGGCTCGAATAGGTTCACCCGTAACCTATATAGATTTCCTTCCCTAACCCTTATCACTTATGTTGGTCCTTGACCTCTACTACATAACCCTTATCTTCCATTACCGAAACTGAAAGAAATTTTTTCTTAAGACCAAGAAGAAACAACACATCATCAAAGTCTAAAGAGTTACCTGACTAGAGTTGGAAGGAAATAGTACCGACTCCCACTACCAGGTACTTGGCATCATCACCAAGTTGAACCCATGAGTTGTGCTCTTTTAGATTGGTAAAACATTGTCGAGTTGATGTCATATGCGAAGATGAGCAATTGACCACATACCAAGCATCCCTCAAAATTGTACTAGTATAAAGGCAAGATACCATCGAGAAATCCTTCTCGAATTTGGTGGCAAACACATTCATCTGGGTTTCTATAAATGCTACCATCGGTTTCTATCGTTGCTTCCCTTTTCCCTTCCTGTTTGGACACTGTGATGCATAATGTATGTGCTTATGACAAATGAAGCACTTGACCTTGCTCAATTCCTTCTTCCCTCACTGTAGGGTTGACTCCTCACTCTTCCCTTCATCCTCTATCCAAATAGGGGTAGTTTATTATCACCAACTTCTTCTTGTCCTTTAACTCCATTCGAGTCTCCTCCTGGATACAATCATCTGTTAGTCATTCAAAGGAACGAGGATGCTCACATGCACAAATACCTTAGATAAATGTTCCCCATGAAGATGAGAATTCAATAAATGTCATGTTCTCTAGCTATGAGTCTTCAATCTTCTCCCCAATTGCTGCAAGTGATCACAAATTTGCATGACCTTCATCAAGTAACCCTTAATTGTGTCTAATCTAGTCATCTTTATAGTTTTGAGTTTGCTCTACAATATCATCTTCGTGTTTATGTTCTCGCTCAAGAACAAGTTTACTATGGCATCAAACATCTCCTTTGTCGTTTTCTTCTCAAATATGTGAGGAATCAAATGATCATTTATAGCATCCAAGATCATCTACTTGGCCTCCACCTCCTTCTTGTGAGCCGCCAACTACTGCAGATCTATTAGTGGAGTCATAACATCTTTGATGACATCTCAAAGATCATTCCGTTGCAATAGAAAAGTTACCCTGACTTTCCAAGGCAAACAATTTGAGACACCTTCCAATCTATCCTCAAATTTTAGGCTAGTTGATGCCATCTCTAAGATCTAATATACAAACTCCCAAACCTAATAAGTAAGCAATCACAATCTTTGAAACGCTCTAACTGTTAATCCTTGTTTCTGACAGTTGCTTCCGGTAGTTATTATGCAGTTGTTTCCAGCAATTTATCTACTATCATAAACCCTTGAGAATCTCAATAAAAAAGGCTTTAATACCATCAAAATTTCAAACCCTGGACAACTATTGGCCTTAGGTTCTTAAGTTAAACAAATCAAATACTAAGTATATTTAAATGCAGAAAATTAATTTCAAAACAGAGCAACAATCACACAATAGATAGAAAAGTAAATAGCAAAAGTGTAAATGATATACACACATACACAAACAATTTATGCTTTGAATTAGCTTCTCATTCCTTAGAAGTTTACAAGGTGACCTCTGCAACATGGTAAGCCAAGCGATGTAAGGTCAATAAAATCACCCCAAACAATGGTGTATGGCTTGTGCACTAGGGGGGAGCTATAGTAGTATGGACTATTATTTCCTTCCTATTTTGGACAACTGATCTCTTACTCTCTCTTCAATTGAAACTCACTCAAGCAACCATAGAAGACAATGTACAGCCTTCTCTAAATGTATACAACCTACACATAAAGGAAAACAACTACTACAATGTACAGTCTACTAATATTTGTTGATAAATCCTCTTTTTCCTCCAAATGCGCTATGCTTCTTCTCCTATTTGCTTGTTGTGCTCAATTGGTGTTACCTCTCTATCTTGTACATCTTTTATGTTTTGCCAGAACCCTAATCTCCTTAACCCTAACCACCACGTATGTCAATCTTGAGATCTATTGAGATTAAATGTAGTCTACGTCATTAATGCATTTGTTGGAACCTAAACCATAAGGATAATGGTTCCACTTGTAAATTATTATTTTAGTTTCAATTATTAAAGAAATAAGGTGAAGATCCATGTACCTTTGGAATGTAAAAGACCAAAGGTCACTTCTCCTCGTGTATTAATAAGACATTCTTGTTAATGCAAGTCAATCCAACCTTGGGGTTATTCCAAACTTATCAGTGGTATCAGAGCCCTAGCGCTTCTAAATCCATGATTGCGTGCTCTGTTAGGTCTAGCGTACTACCTCCTCTACCCCTCAAACCTACAAGCTTAGGAGTGACTTTTGGGTGTGATTCCTTCTACATCCCTAGCTAGAGTATGTGTGATTCCTCTCCACGAAACCTTAATTCACTCATTCTCTACGTGGAACTGAGCAAGAGTCTATTCCTTCTTTGTGCGTGGAACTGAGCGACTACGTTTGAAGTCTGTGTGTGGTATTACATTGCATAAAGACACGATACCAATACTTCTAGATACTCGTGATTTCATCTCAAGATGTGTGAAGAAATCCCTTCTCTACCTGAGAGCTGTTGCAACTGCATGGAGTTGTGTGAAGTCTCTACGACCAACGACCAATGACCATGACCTACACCATGACTGCGTATCACTTGATATGCATGGTACTGGTGTCTTTGGGATCTCCACAACTGCGTGGAGAACATTTGTGCAAGACATGAACCCACAAACTCTACATTTAACTAACCTAGTGTGGTCTTCTTCCATGCAACCTCCACTGTGTGGGTTCTCTTTTAAACTGCACATGTGCATGCTCTACTAGCTCTGGCATACTACCTCCTTTACCCCTCAAACCTACAAGCTTAGGAGTGACTTTTGGGCGTGATTCCTTCTGCATCCCTGGTAAGAGTCTGAGTGATTCCTCTCCAGGAAACCTTAATTTGTTGATTCTTTGCGTGGAACTAAGCGAGAGTCTATTCCTTCACCATGCGTGGAATTGAGCAAGAGTATATTCCTTCATCATGCATGGAACTGAGCGACTACATTTGAAGACTATGTGTGGTATTACACTGCGTAAAGACACAATAGCAATACTCCTAGATACTCGTGATTCAATCTCAAGATTTGTGAGGAAATCCCTTCTCTACCTAAGAGTTGTTGCAACTGCATGGAGTTGTGTAAGTCTCTACACCCAACGACCACGACCTCAACTGTGACTGCGTATCACTGGGCATGGTACTGGTGCCTTTGGGATCTCCACAACTGCGTGGAGAACATTTGCACAAGGCATGAACCCACAAACTCTACATTTAACTAACCCAGTGCGGCCTTCCTCCATACAACCTCCACTATGTGGGTTATAGGAACTGCATATCATAGCTTCAAGCCCAACTCCGTTGTTCTTTCAACCTATGTGGATTATCTCTATGTATCGGGTGGATACAGCACTAAGTCGATGCACGGAAGTTCTCCACCTCTGTATGGACCATATTCTTTGCATCTATGTGAAAGGTATTCTTTACATCTACGTGTTGGTTACTCGTGGGTATAATCTCTGGTATACAACCTCTCCATAGTTGTGGGTGTAACAATATTTTGCTATTTAATTAACTACCTTGGGTGTTGGTGGTAGTTGAAGAGTATTAAGTTATTTTCACAGAGACTATTGCAAAGACTATTACTGAGTTATTTTTCACAGAGATTGCCATTATTGTTATTGTATTATTTGTATCACAGAAGACTACATTGTATTGCAAAGATTGAGGTCACTATAGTGTAGCTTGCATATTTGCAGAGACCACATTGTACAACTCTTGCTTTGCAAAGCATTACAAAGGATAGTATTGTAAATTGTATTGTGAAATTGTTGCAAAGAAACATGTTGCCTCTTGTGCACATTCGACAACAAGGCCATTCCATCCACATATTTGATGGGAAAGTGGAGATAAGGAGATCCTCTCACAACTATGTCATCATGATCGGATGGGAAGATGAGAAACTATTGAAGTTGAAAGGAACATCTACAAGAGCTCAAAGTTTTGCATACCACTCTTAGCATGAAGAAGGTACTTTGTCATCCAGTCTCTTGTATCATGCTAGATTTGGGCATATCACTTATGATAGCCTAAAAATGTAGAAGAACGGTGTTACTAGTTTGCCCACCATTTCAAAGAAGTTGAAAGAGTGTGATGCAAGTATTTTCGGAAACATAGTATGCAACCTTTCCGTGTTTCAAATCCCAAAGCATGTAGAAAACTAGAATTAATACACTCTGACTCGTGTGGCCCCATGTTCATTGCTTCTACAAATGGTAATAAATATCTCATGACTTATATTGATGATTACACCAAGATGTGTTGAGTTTATGTACTAAAGCAAAAATCTTAGGCATCTAAAACTTTTAAAAAATTTCATGTATGGATTGAAAACGAAGCACAATCTCACATTAGCACTCTTCATAGTGATAATGGAAAAGAATATACCTCTAATGAATTTGAACACTACCTTCGTCAACATGGCATTATGCATCAAACCACTGTTCCATATAATCCTCAACAAAAGGGTGTAGCAGAAAGAATGAACATGATATTCTTGAATATGGTACAGTCCGTGTTATTTTTCAAGAATGTGAAATTGATGTGCAGTCTATTTCAGAAGCAGAAATCCAACTCATGCTCTTGGAAATAAGACTCCACATGAAATGTGGTATGGCTGCATTCTTTCGATGAGGCATCTCAAGGTCTTTGGTTCCACCTGTTATGCCTTAATGCATAAGGAACAAAGAAACAAGCTTGATGCAAGGAGTC
>NWUY0304689805.1:0-38879 GCA_004151065.3 Larix sibirica
CTCTGATTCGTCGTTTGGCCGATATAACAACGTATGGATGGATAGTTGCATTAGTCCCCTTGCATTGGAGTTGCAACTCAATGGAGTTGATATCCTCTAGTTGAATTACCCATCCTACATCAAATTATGTAGTTCCCATCCTTGCATCAATCTCGGTTGGAACTCAATCTCGATCTCATCCTCCAGCCACCTAATTTCCTCTAAATAGTTTAGGGAGAGCATCCTCTAATTGGACTACTCTCCCATAATCCATATAGTTGGGCTCCACTGGAACCATAATCCTCCATGCTTGCTGGTTCGAATCTTGCCGGTTCAAGTGTGCTTGCCTTAGTTACCATCCTTTCTTAGGCACTGTCTCCCTCTCTGGTGGAGGAATTCCCGTCCAGTGTCTTCTCTTTCTTATATATCTCGTCTCTTAATCTACTAAATCTGTATCGTACGGATTTTAGTTATCGTTTTAATTGAGCTCCTGTTTGGTCACTGATCATCTGATTGATCATCCCTTTCCGGTTTTAATTAATTAAAAGGGATTTTAGTAGTACACTTGGACTTCTTTTTTTGCTCAAGGCTGCTCCAACACCTTGTTTGAAATATGTTGTGGAGAAAGAAAACCAGATCAGTCTTCTCAGGCGGCTAAAAAGGAGCAGTCTTGAATGATTATTAATTGCCCAGCTTGGTAGATTATTATAGAAGGGCCAGAGCAAGAATACACTTTTGAGAATTATTACTTTATAACCTATATATTGCTTAGCTGAAAACGGTAACGATTTTTTAATAAAAGAATAAAGGACCCTTGAACGGGTTTTCGGGCTCTTGGAAGCAAGAACACATTTTCATGATATCAGCCTTGGTAACTCGAAGAAGATATAACAGTATGGAACAGGGTTTGGAAGACTATCATGTATTCACGAGTGCTTGATAAAGAGGTCAATTCATTATAAAAAATACTCTTATCATATTTATATGTTGCTCAAGGCTGCGAATGATTAAAAAGCAAACGTTTTCTTTCCCTGGGCAGTCTTGCACGATAAGATTATGGAGAGAATATATACGTCAGAGAATTCTGGAATAAATAGTGGTGCTGAAGAAATAGTAAGTAAGGGACTAGGTATAATCGGGATAGGTCTTGTCCGGGCGTCAAGGTCTTTAGCACAGTTTAGGAAGGTAAATCAATAGGGTTGGGGAAAGAAGGAGATCATGCTCGGATGGATGTCCACACATCACATAGCGGTCGCCCCAACTCTTAAAGCAGGTCTTGAGCACCAGTTATTAATATACTTAAACTATCCCACCCAACCCCAATTCTTAAAGACAGGTTTTAGAAAATGAATAATAATTAAATACTGCTGATCCTTTTCATCCTGATTAGCCTATAAGGTGAGGTCATTCCCCTCTCACATAGATAGGTGCTCGTCAAGATCCGTTAATACCATTAAACTCACTCGGTCTTTCCACGTTACGTATATAATATTGGAGTCTTCATTACTATATATTATCACTAGCTTTTTCAAATTATACTAGAATTATAGAGGTTTACCTAGTGTGCTCTTGATCAATAGATCCACTAACTAAAGGTATTGAAGGAGTGGGTGGGGATGAATACAAAGGAAAACCCGCTGGCATTTGTGCAAAGCATAGTAATTTGGGGGCTGGACAAGATCCTTACAGCCACTAAGAATAAGTAAAAGAATTAAATATAAGTGTGGGGAATGAAGAGACAGAGAGAGTCTAATGGGCACCAAGAAAGGATTGAGCCTTTAGAATTGGTGGAAACCATGAGGAGCTTAAAGATGGAAGTTCAGAGTTGTAGAACTGATAATGAGAGGATGATAAGAGTTCAGGAGAGGCAAAATATGTATGCTAAATACTCAGATAGTTCAAAGCGTGAATCAATTACAGAGGCGGATACAAAATGGATCGGGGTCAAATAATGTGAAATAAGGCAAAGCTCACTCAGAGAGGGAATCTCATGGAAGATCCGGCCATTCAAGAAGAGCTACCAGAGATAATAAGTATCATTACTTTCCATCTCACTTAGTGAAGGAGTCTTATACTTCTGAAAAGTAAATGAGTAGCCCAGAGGTGTCTCCAGTCAGACCAAAGAAGAAAGCATGGACAAGATGTCTTGCAAGGAGAGCTTCGGAAAAGAAAGCCACCTACATTTGATGGTGAGAACAAAAAAGGAGAAGATGTTTAAGCCTGGTTATTAGGGATGAGGAAGTATTTCCAATTGCACCACCACGCAGCGAACTTCGAAACTATAATTACTATATACAATCTAAAAGGAACTTCAATTTGGTGGGACCAGCTGAGGCAAGTGAAGAGAATCAGTGACAAAAATCTTTCTGGGAAGCAGTTCAAGGAAGATTTCCAGCAGAAATATTGAAGCACTATTATGAAAAGAAAATGCATAAGTGCTTTGAACTAAAATTGGGGAATATAACTATGTAAGATTATTATAACAAGTTTATAGAGCTGCTGAAGTATGTTGGATATATTTGATATTAGAAGGTAAAGAGACAGTTTCCTAAGCGGCTTACCTTCATTCTACAAGGATAGAATGAAATTTTATGAACCGAACGAATACTCTTGAAGAAACAATCTGAAAGGCCAAATACTTATATGATCAGAACAAAGAAAGGCAGAGCATATTTTAATAAGTCTTGGAGGGATAATAATAAGGAAAAACAAGATCAAAGGAAGAAGGGTTTAAAACCTCTCTTCTTTAGAAGCAGTTCTAATACTTATCAGCAGAATCAGCCAGCTCAAGTGGATCATAAAGGGTTTAGTCTTTGGGGAAAAGGACAAGGCAGCCCTTTCAATGTGGGGGTGGGGTTTAGTGCAGCATCCTTTTGTTTTCGAACTTGGATATCATAATCCTGCTTCTGTAGCCGATTTCTGCTTTGATCCCATGGAGCAGGGAGGCCAGAATCAATAAAGTCCAGGACCAGATCTTTAATCTCCTTGGTTGCCCTTTTCGGATCTTCCGCCTGTCTGGTGCAGTCATCCACTGCCAGCTTCTTCGACTTGACTGCCTGTATTCTCTGGATGATTTATTCCCTTTCATTTATACCTTATTAAGGGTTGGCCTCATCTTCTTATCATAAATTGCATCCATTATAACATAAGCCTCTTGGTATTTCTGACCTAATTGGGCAGTTACATCGTGGATCCCAGTGGTCACTTTGGCAATCAATTATTCCGAAAAGACTGAATATACTTTGAGAGAGTGGTTTCTTCTCTTTCTTATCTATATAGTTACCAAAATTAGAATATACGAGTCAATACTGGACTTGAACGCTGAGTTAGCAAGTAAAAGCATTTGACCGAGCGAGTATTCCCATTAATGGTGAAAGCACAAGCTAACTTACCCACTTCAAGTGAGAAAATTACGGCCGGTGGATAAGTATGAGATCCTAAATTGTGTGTACCTTTCTCTATATAGCAGACACGGGGGCGGTCGACCCCTCACAGTAATGATGTTCAACTGTAGTGAGCGAGAATAAATCAGTAACGTTGTATACGTAGTAGTTACCGTTCGATCACTCACTATATAACCACCCACCCCGGTAAACATCCCTTGCAGTACGAGCAGTTGAATAGGTCCGTTGTTTTCCATAGTGAACACTTAATTGGTAGTGAGCCTTGGTTTGGTAATCACAAACTTACGGGGGAAGGGTTTATATATATATATATATAACTTTATATAAGGGCCTAAGGTAGCTGGTTTAAGGTCTTGGTACCAGGGCCATGAGTGATTGTGGATTTAAGTCAATGCTCTTCCCTCTGCTCATGAAAGCTTAAAACACAGGCCAAGTTATTAACGACGACCTATACCTTGTTCATGTTTCTTAGTTTAGAGAATTTACCATTTTTTGCTAAGTTCAGTGACCACGCCACCTTTTATTAGGGAATTTACCATCTCGATGGACCTTTATCACACGTAGGGGAACTTACAAGGGGAAATAAAAATAATGTGATATCGCGCGATCTCTACTTTTACAGCAGGGCGGGACGAGGAGTGAGTCGCAGCAGCATCCCCCATCATATGGGTTGTCTCCACAATAGCCGAGCATTAACAGAAGAAGATCATTCATTTCCCAGTCCTAGTGGTAAACATAAATAATTGCAAAAAAAAAAGTCTAGTAATAAATACTTTATTGCATTATATACGTAATTATACAACAATAAGCTAAGCATCTCATGTTGCACCATCATAAGGCACTCTGCTCCTCGAATTGCATATCAACGTTAAGTAAGCATCATCCATTCTATGTAGGAACTCCTGTTCCGTATCGGTAAGTCATGGGTATGAACGGACTTCTTCTATTGGGTCTGGTAAACACGGGGATCCTGTAACGGGTGACTCTTCCTCTCCTCTCGTCCGGGGGGTACTTTTCTCTTATTTGTTGGCAACTTGGAATGGTGTGCATGGGTGCCACCTAACACTGGCGCTAAAACCTCCCAGAATGGCCTTCCTTGACCTGCCTGAATAAACTATCTGATCTGGTGAATAGGCGTCAGTTTGCATATCTACGAACCGTAGGGCCTTTTCCTATGTGTTACCCCATTTTACCTGCATGAAAGAAACTACTTAACTGGGCTGCCAATAAGTGTTCGTCCGATAGTAACCCCAGGTATGTATTTGCTAGCTGGTAAGTCATCAGGAAGTTTTTCTCTTCTAATTATTCCTTGCTCATAGTAGGGGCAGCATAAGGAACCGAACGCCATAGGGGCAGCACTATGAACCGCCAAATAATAGGGGGCGAATCACCATGAGGTTCCACACTACCGATAGGGGTTTGGAATGTTACCCGAGATAGCATCACCATGAAGTTATACAACAACCCGCCGCATAGGGGCGGCACTAACCAACTATGATATAGGTCCCGTTAGTCCGTGAGTGAGCTATATCCCCTTGAGAGCATGAGTATGTGGGTTAGTAAGTGGGCATCCATATAAGTTCCCCCATTTACTTGGTTGGGACATATTTTCAAACTTTAAGGTCACAGGGGCTAATTCAATGAGAATCAAGAGGGATAAGCGCCTACTATAGGGGGCCTATGGAAGCACATATGCGGAAAAGTGAAGTGAAACAATATTGATGAAAGCAGAGCGAACAACAAATGCTATGGCAGATATAAAGTCGCCGCATCGGTACGCCCCTTGCCTAAGTGTTACATTTCCGTTCGAGCCGGGGACCACCGGGCTGGCCAACCATAGAGACGATAGCTCCTATCGACAAAAGAACTCCGTTCAGCCCTAGTAAATAAGATGCATAACCTTCTGCATCCACCAGGCCAGGGGGTCTTATAAAGGGGGATATAATCACAGACACCTAATACCCTCTCATAGTATAACTTGGACTTGCAATAATATCTATATATGTTTCACTTGCCATACCTACAGACCAGAGAGGGGTTTTTAATTACGTCCTTGCCATAATATGTGTTATGTTCAATTAATTATATCTAATAAATCTATTATACACCTCTAGCTAACAGATCTCCAATGGTAATAGTATTTCAATACAATAGTGGGCTACATGCCTTATTTCCGAGGAGAAGCGCTTCTTGTTGTCTCCTCTGCTCCTATATTGTGGTCCAGCAAAAACCAAATGTTATATCAAATGTTTATCTGGCTTTGTAACACACCCAGCATGATAGTTCCGGGAGAGATATCCATTACATGGTAAGTACAGTTGTTAGACGTTAGAGGTGGGGTTCATATAGATATATGGGGGCTTATTATGTTTTAGACTTACCTGACAAATGAGGACTAGCTGGGATACCTAGCCGGGATACATACCTGGTATCATTTATATATGAGCTCGCATGGAGAAGTTGAACTTGTCTGTATTAAGAGAAGATGGGTCCATACCTACTGCACCTAGACTATATGATATTGCCATCTCGACGTCCTCGCCAAATAAAGCAGTACATCATAATATGCCCTCCCCTCTTTACTTATTAGGTTCAAATTTTAGGTCAGTATATCTCTTATACATAAACTGCTATTTATGCTATGAATCTATGAATAAGACCTATGTCAACTATTTGCTGCTATTGGGCTATCTTCTACCCATATGCCCTGGGCCTTCTAACCAACCTATACCCCTAACTATATTTCCTATATACTTGAAGTTATATAGAATAAGCTGCTATGGGTCCACTTGCTCTATACAGTCCAGTGCATTAATAAAAAACCTAGAATAGGTACAAAGTGGAATCCAAGGTACGGGGAAATGGTGAACCTTTGCTCCAATGAAAGCCCCATAATAAGGAGGATACACCCTTATTGTTAAAGGTGTTCTATTTAACAATGCAACATAGTGAGCTCTCGCTAGACACAATACCCCGCCCCATTCATTCCCACACGGTCACTGCCTGCCCGCATTGCATTATACATTATATAATATTATATTGCATATATTAGAGATGTCCTTGCTGTTTTAATAACCTGTGATCCATTGCATGTCGAGTTCAATATGGTATTTAATCCATTTATCCATTAACGCGCTCACCATTATTCCCTCCATGTTATAAAGCAGCACAGTCATATATAAGGACCTAATATATGAAAATTTACTGTTTTCTCATAGCTGCTAGTTAATGCCAGGAGTTGACCCAACAAAATGCTGGTGGGATAACCAGGTATAGATAGGTATTTATCCACACTACATGCTGCTCAATGAATGCCAGGTTTCAATACCAGCAGACTTGTTCATAGCAGGTGGACCTACTATTCTATTACTCTATATATAGATATCGCCATGGAGACGTCCTTTCAAGGGCAAGTACAACAATCCCCCTTGCCATAGCAGCTAGACCTTAAACTATTAGCCAGCCATTAGTAGTTTGAAATTGCAAGTGTCATATTGTTATTCATATCTATGTAATTACCTAGTTACTTAGTCCAAGTTTTTAATCAAATGGTTTCGTCCTTAAAAACATTGTTCTTACTCTGAAAGCCTCCCCAAGGGGAGGTGGTTGGATATAGCGTTATCAAGCCAATATTATCTATACGTTATCACATACATATAGGCGACATATACGTCCTTGCCAGTTAATTAAATAGTAGATCCTTAGCGCACCTCCCTTAATAGATACAAACCATTGAATCCATCATTGTTGCTTGAAGCAGGATTTCAAAACCTTCGCTCATTTTGCGTTTTTCCTCTCCCTTTGGTCGAGAGCTTCGCACCTTATTCCAAACCTCATCTTTCGGGGAAATATGATAATATTTTTTTCATCGGATATATAAAATGGATATTATTTTTAATAAACTAGACCCTCACCCTCGTACCTCGGATGAGTCCCTCCGGGTCATTTAATAATGTTTCTATCTGATCGCTTATGTATGGGGTATCTTTTTTGGGGGGGTTTATCCCTGTGATCCTAATTATGTCTGCCGTGTTGGGGGACCGTACCTGGGTTTAAACCTATTGAGGTTATCCTAAGTAGACCATATACACCCATTCTATTCTCTAAGTTCTTAGTACACTAATGGGAATAGAATAATCCATGTTATCCCCCATGTTAGTATTTAGTTGGGTTAGTCTCTATTTTACCTCCTCCCCATATCGCGGTTTCCGCGCCTTCACCCTCGTACCTCGAGCGAATGGGTTCGTACCTAACCCCCCAATAAATACTTAGGGTTTTAACACTAGGAGGTAGGGCTGGTATTCTGTCGAAAGGTTCGTCAATTAATAATCCAACGTTTGCATGCACGCATCAACCCACATCAATAAAATATGGATTTATGGTCCCCCACTCCCAAATGGTTCCTTCGAAGCGGCTTCGCGCCTCCCTGTTCCAACAAGTGGCTCCCCGGTACTCTGCCCCGATCGATGTTGAACCTCGATCTCCTAGCGACTGTCCAATTGAGCGGTTCATTCCCCCCTCACCCCTAGTGCTATAAAGCAAGAATAAAGACGACCGATCCAACTCGTACTGGTGTTTACTTTAAGGAGAGGAGCGGAGCCTTTCTTTCCTGTGCCACCAACCTTCCTCCTCACCCACTCAACTTCTATTCATGAAGTATAAGTAAGTATTGTCATATAATACGAATGTTCTAAGTGTGGACCCCTACCGAATCACCCACATCTAATTTAATAAGTTCTGGGAGTAATTCATTCATAGGGAGTTCCGATCCGACGATCCCACAACTGAGTGGTCTAAAGAACAAATAGGGAGAGTATAAGTCATAGCGATACCCAAAGTAATAATATGTCAGCAGTCAGTGTTATCGAAGTAGGTGCTCTCTCGAACGCCCGTACTAAAAGATATCTATGTGAACCACCCTACAATGTTATGGGATACGGTTGGTTAAGTGAGTAAGTGTAAGTAAGTAAATGAAGGGTTGGTCAAGCGGGTGAGTAGTTTAGATATAAAAGGAAGTGGGCATGAGATCAATAGTAATAGCGCGCACCCATGAAGTAAGCATTCCTCAAGCAATTTGAAAACGCCTGTGAATGCTTCTGTTGAACGCGGGTCCAACAATGAATGCTCTTGCTCTTTTTATATTGAACGCTCGTGCAATACAATGCTGAAAGGTAAGTTAATGAAGCCAGTCAAGGTTCGTTAATACGTACGTCTGTGAGTTGTGAGCAGTAGGTAAAGCCTAAATTCCGCCTGAGGAAAAGGCTTTAAAAAGGAGGTAGCCTAGTGGTGCAAGGTCTGGGACGGTCTAGCAAGCTATCCCACCAGAGTTTCCACTTCTCGTATGTATAAGGCTAGCCATAGCTGATCATGATAGCGAAAGAAGGTGCGAGAGATCCTCTACCAAGAGAGTACACATGTCACTAGGTGGTTGGGCACCACCTCCCAAGTGGAGCGTTCTCCAGGCTAAGCCTCTAATTTCAAGTGCTACTCATCACAAGGATGCACGCTCTACAAGACAAGCTTCCAAGCTCAATGTTCCTCCTCCACATGTGTGTAACTGGGTCCACAAGACCTTTATTGGATTGCCCTCCAAGCAAGAGTCCCTAAAGCCAAGCGCCCCTCCTACTCATGCCTAGCGCTCCTATACAAGATAATGAACCCTACTATGCAAAGCACCCATCTTCCTAAACATGCATCCATTATAATATGTCAATGCCACAGAAGATAACTGCTTCTATAATAAGTGTGCCTCCTCTAGCACATATCCCGAGGACAAGCATCCACCTCTAGTAAGCTCTCCAGATGTAAATAAACCAAATAAGTATAAGATACAACAAGGGAATAGGTTTCCAGCATGCACCCACATCACATGAAGCGACCCCTAGCATGGTGTCAACACTTTGTTTTGCAACCCAAAAGCTAACATAATATACATACCTCTTCAAGTTAAACAATGTCTTATCAGCTTTTTTTTATGTCCAACGCTTTTCCGAGCACGCTTTTCTAGTTGGAGATAGGAAAATAGGTTTCAAGGAGGCTAGTAATAATATCACTGGAGGACTTGACATAAATGCCCTCCCCTTTTTGAAATACTTGGTTGTATGACCTAATGTATAGCTTGGTTTACAAAGATGACGATGTCAATTTATGGTAATGCACTCTCTCTCTATCCTGTTGATGCAAAAGATTTGGTTAAAGCAAATTGTCCCTTTTAATTAAGAAGCCTTAGCATCAAATTAATGTTACCCTTATCCAGTATTGTTATGATTAATAATGATTTTGACTCTAATTATTATTGTTGTTGTAATTCATATTATTGGATTATTGTTCCCGGGAACTGCCTTGGGAGGTCGACCCTAGTTATTAGTTACGATACTACGACCCTTTATAATGACCTAGCGCTGATTGGCCCTGATGAACCATAGTGGCCTTTAGATCGACCCTGCTAATGCACCCAAGACACATATCCATTACTATTAATGGACCCCTCATGTGCGACTGCAGGAAAACTGGGTATGGACACCTCCAGTTCACGAACCCAGAGTACGAGTAAGGGGGCTAGTCAAGGTCATGTTCTCCTCAGTGATCAGCGAAGTCATGAAGAATTGGATAAGTGCAGACCTGTTAGAGCAAAGTGGATGAGCAGTCTTCCTACCTACGAGAAATCAAGGGGATGTTGGAATCCCTGGGATCTAGGTTATAATAGAATCGAGGGAAGAGGCCATCAACAGATGATAACCCTAGTGAGGAATAGCCACTAAAATGTAGGGGTATGAATTAAGGAAGCAGAAGGCTCCCACCTTCAACGGAATTGTAAAGAGATAGAATGAGATGAAAGCCTGGTTGGTTAACATCGAAAGACACATGATGCTTTATGATTCCTTAGATAATACCAAGTTTTACAGCTACCAGCTAACCGACGATGTGAACCTTTGGTGGGACCATCTAAATAAGAAGGAAAAAGTGGATGAGGAGCATCTAGAATGGGATCAATTAAAAAGCACTTTGAGTACAAGTACGCGGGTGATATGTACTACCGAAAAAAGGAAGATAATTTTATTATCGAAAGCAAGTCAGCATGACAGAATAGGAATATGAGCGCAAGTTCGTGGAGCTATAAAATGCCCATGGACTCAGTGAAGAATCCCGGGTCGGAAGATTCATTGGAGACTCGGAGATCATATTAGAGAAGACAGGGTAAGGGCCTTCATGCTAAAGACTCTTATTATATAAGTGATACAAAGGACCAGGCTATGCAGAGCAGAAGCCCAGCAAAGGAATGGACTTAATCCAAAAAGAAACCACCAGATTCCTTGAAGACGAAAGTATGATCAGCGAAATTGAAATCCAACACCGCCACCTGAATCTAAGAAAGAAGATAGAGCACTAGAGAATGCAGGACATGTCCACTCAGGAGTAAAGTGTTTCGAGTGCGAAGGATTTGGACACAAGGCATATAAGTGCCCAAAGAGGAAGAATCAGACCAGAAAGCAGTGAACCATTTGGAACCAGAGGGCACTGTAGGGGATGCAGTTAGAGGAAAACTATACGCAATGGTAGACAGTCGATAGTAAGAATATCATGCTTCTCTCACACAAGCTAAAGGTCTAATTTATGGTCAACCTTATACTTTGATTGATTGACACTGGAAGTACTCACAGTTTCATATCCCCTACCATGGTGGCCAATTGTAAACTCATCACCAAGATGCTCCAAGATCCATGGAAGGTACTAATGGAAAATGGCGCTAAGAAGTGTATAAGCCAAGCAATTGATGGGTTTAAGGTGGACCTGGGAGGATGGGCCAGTAGATGGATATAACCCAGAACGCATGATGAACAGCCAGCCTGAGTTTTATTATGTAGTTGAAACTTGGCATCAGCTATTTTATTATTATTACTGGCAGATAATTTCATAGATAAAGGTCGAACGGATTGCGTAGTTGGGGAAGTTGCTACTTACGCTTTAGCTAGGCGGAAAAAAGAACCTGCCTCGCCATAAGCAATTATACAAATACAACCCCGACTTCGTGGGTCGCGAATAAACTACCACTGACGCTTTAGCTATAACACCAAAAAGCCCTGCCTTGCCGAAGAACCAACACCGCAAACACCTAATTCCAGGGCATGGGGTATAGAGAACGGGTAACGTAAAACACCATCCAGATCACGGGCTATCAGTCCCCTCACTGACTCACTCACCTCACTCGCCTCACAAACAGGGCACGTGATAAAGGTAAAGGTATCACATCTAGAACCACCTTTACCCCTTTCTCCAAGTCTTTCGCCAAGCCTCACCTCACCTAACAATAATAAGACGGAAATAAACAGGCAGCAGGGCCTCATTAAGCCTACGATATACTTACGCTTATATGCAATGATAGGAACAGAGTGCTAATGAAGGAAGGTGCAACGTGATAAGTTGAAAATGCACGGTTGTCTAATTATGTATATAACACAATAACAAATTGATTATTTCTTTATGTAAGGAATATGCACACTTGTTTGTGTATCGGAGGTACTTATTCATATTTTTATAAAGTAGTACTTATATCAAATTGCTTTTAGAATGCATGCTAAGGTTATTCCATCTAGCCATGCAAGATCTGGCTGGGGTATGGCTTTAGCTTCTAAAAGAAGGAAGTGAAAAAAGGCTTAAGCTGCTATTTATCCTTTTAAGGCTTCTGAACTACAACTACTGCTAAATTAGTAGCACTCGTGATGGAAAACTAATGTTGTTTACCGTATATATCCGTCGTTGTAGCTGCCGTTGTCGCTGTTGTAGTTGCCATAGTTGCTGTAGTAGCCATAGTAGTTGCCTATCCATTCGCTGTAGCCTGCCACTCACTCCCCTTCCCCCACGGAATATGAGCCAATAGGGTATTCCTGCCTATAGGTGTGAAAGGTAAAGGAGTATAATTTCCTGCATTGCATAATGTGTATGCTTTATATTGATGCCTGGATGCCATATCTGTCTTCTTCTAACGTCTAGGTATAGGGTAATAAAAACAAATGGTGAAGCGTAGTACTGAAGTATTGACCGGCTTGTGCTTTCTATTTCAATCTCAAATTATTATCCCGTAGGTGCAAGTAACCAAAAGTCCGAAGGCTCCTCAAAGGTAAAAAAAGAAAAAGAAAAAGTCTGCTCAGGAGGTTTGAAAGTGGTGTTACACCATACATGCCTAGTTCAACGTTAACTGTTAACTGTTATCTATTATCTATACACCGTCCCCATCAATTACCATACTCTTATTATGAGTAAGCCTCTCGCATGAATGGGGGGGTATATACGTCCTCCTTGCCATTGTAATAAATATGTCCAATGTTAATGCCAGGTTTCTATGCTAACCCCATCCTTAAAATAAAATAAGAATCAATCTGGATCTAATTTCCACTAGCTCTCTCTCCTTTTCCAAATATAGAATGGTAACAAAAGCATAATGAAACGTACTAGCAGCCTATATAGATAAAAGCCCTATAGTGTGAAGCATTTAAGCTTTAGCCACCTTAGTACCTATCCCTACTGAGGTATTTTGCCGTAGTATGCCCTTTTTGCCTTAGCTTAAGTACTACGAGTCATAACTATGATGATAGCTTAATCTATGAGTCTCCCACTATGAGGTAAAGAAAGTAACTACTAAACCATATTACTATATGATATTGCATTGATACGTTCTTTCCATGGCAAGTACATAACATTCTACCTTCTCCTGATCACTAGGATAAACTTGCTCCCTTTTTCTATACCTAGGCATAAACCCATTATTTTATATATAAGCTCGCATGGAGACGTTGAAACCAACCTGTATGGCCAATTTAGCCAAATGTATATGTTTACCTTACCATAGGGCATAGGCAGCACTAATGGGGAATTCAAGCCCTATCTCCTAGTCACCTTAGTCCAAGTTGAACCGCATGTATACGTTCTTGCCATAAGTCCTACTCTAATAAAATAATAGTATATACACGCAGAGCCTCCTAAAGGCCCATTAAAACTATGCGCCCTTGTCATTACAAGTTCTGAGTGCACTTTATCTATGCATGAATGAGTGCAACCAACAATCTGAAGTTTAGTATTAATGCTTCCTTCCCCTAGCGAATACAATGGTTGTGTCCATCCTAGTTCCAAAATAAATGAAATTATAACAATTAGAGATCTAGACGTTCTCACATATGGATAATACGTGCATATAGAGTCCTTTCCATTAGTCCAAAGTCCAATGTTATAAAAAATCTTTAAGAAATCCAAATAATAAGACATATGATAGATACTTATTAGCGCCCACCACCTAAGGTAAGAAGTGGCCCAGGAGGTCCCGCTAGCCGGTCAATACCGTTATCCCACCATTATATATAATATATCCCAGTCAAAATTGTAACAACAAGTGCCCAATGAGGGAATTAACAATGTAAATTCCAAATATATGAGATAACCATATAGAATAGACGACCCCGAGGGCCTTTTCCGAGAGGTATGAAGGGAATGACCCGGAGGGACACATATGAGGTAGAGTATGTGGACCCGGAGGGACTTCCCTTAGGTACGAAGGGGAGGGTTTCACTCGTCCATTGTTGAGGTGTGATCTAGCACCAGCAGTATCTAAGTACAACCACCTGTTGGAATAGAAAATTCCACTATATTAGTTGGTACATTAAAAACCTCCGCATTTCATATTTTGCCAAGGGTCTTAGGGGGGTTAATAAACCCGTTCAGTGTGTGTGTCTATGAAGTAGGGTATCAAACCCGTAATGCGAGTTCTATAAATTAGTACATATGCTGCCTGGCAGCAGTTCCACCCCATAGTCGCTAGTCACCCCCGGGGCTCCAGGCAGTAAGAACAGCCGTGCCCGTTAACTCCATATGGTCCACCACGTGTTATTAGAAGTTATCCCCTCATTTAGAATAAAAAGTGAAATGTCTTTGCCTTCCAGTTACGAGGAAGTGGCTGTAGAGAAAGTATGGCAGGATGCCATGACAAAGGAGTATTTATCCATTAGGAAAAATGAGATCTGGGAAATTGTTACAAGACCTAAAGGGAACTCTGTGATAGATTCTAGGTGGTTGTACAAGGTAAAGCATGTGGCTGATGGCAACATAGAGAAGTACAAGGCTATATTCATAGCAAGAGGATTATCCCAGATGGGGGAGGGGGTTTTACTATGAAAGACCTTTGCTCCTGTTGCCAGGTATAATTTTATCAGGGTCATCATGTCCTTAGCATCAGTTTTTGGTTGGCCATTATATTAGATAGACGTAAAGACAAATTTGATAAATGGCCTAATTGAGGCGGAAGTGTACATTAATTAGCTTATATGTTTTTAGGTGCATGGGAGATATACCCATGTATGCAAGTTGAAGAAGGACCTTTACGGGTTGAAGCAGGCACCACATGCATGGTACTCATGAATTGACGAGTACTTATTAATTTGGGTTTCACCCTGACTCTACAGATCCTAATCTTTATTATTTTTTTTCTAAATATGATCTGCTTTCCTTAGTTGAGTATTATATAACTTGATCCTTACAGGTAGTTCTAAGAATATAATAGCATGGTATAAGAATAAGCTAGATAGTGAATTTGACATGAAGGACATAGGCCTTCTTATGCATTACTGTCTGGGTCTAGAGATTTGGCAGGGTACAGGTGAGGTCTTCCTTGAACAGGGGAAGTACGCAGTAGATCTTCTGAATATAATTAAGATGATGGATTGCAAACCCTTGGCCACTCCTCTGTTTCCAAATATGAAGTTGTCTGCTGATTTAGTTAAACAACTTGCTCGCTGCCTAGAGGAAAGGGATGCCTCGGGGCGAGACCGGACGGGACTGAACAGACAGATGTGAAAAATCCAAATTGATAATGCCCCTTTTTTGGGGGTTGCACTTACTTGGAGGTGATAACATTCAATAACACATGGCTTAGATTGAGCGGGTGATGTCCCCAGAGGTTTTTATTCGAAGGTGGAACAAGATAAAAAGGTTATCTTACTTACCCGGTTCTTTAGCCGCTGGGCCGGGATCGCCTATAAAGGAGGGGGTGTAAGGTTGACCGAGAAAGTAAAAAGGTTTTATATACCTTGCCGGGTCCTTCAGCTGCTGGACAGTATGTCGCCATTAGTTTGTCTGCGAAGGAAATTGATAGAGCAAGGTTTAAAACAGCGTGAAGTCTATATACGTTAAAACATATCTCCCAGTGTGAAAAATAGAGGTAGGTAGATAGGTAGGTGGGCGCGTTATTAGCTTTTTCGCGTTTTCACATATATAATATGCAATAAATAACAATTTGAGTTAGGTCACCTATTTACCAAAAACAATTGACTACCTGGCCTTTGTTACCAATGAAACCCGGTTTCAGCTTAACGGTTACACCTTTTCGCAATTATCTCATCCATCTACTCTCCTTATACCCCTTTTTGGGCACTAGCCTTTTAAAACATCCATACTTACTTGGGTTGGACCGAAACTTTGAAACCTACGCCTCACCCCTCGTCGTACTTAAACTACAGAAGCCCATGACCTCACCTATACCTTCTATGAGACCGAAACTTTGAAACCTACACCTTACCTATTGAGGACACCTTACCGTACTTACCTTTCATGCCTTCAAGAGGAATAACCATAGCTCTTATTGCCGGGGGTGGGCTAGGCACTAAGAAACCGCTTAGCTGGGCTCTTCAAATTATTGAACTTGGACTCGCATAAGTGGTCCTGCTGGCCCATGTTGACAAGGTACCTACTTGTGTTCATATATAATACTGGAATAGAGACGTTGAACCTACTGCTAGCTAAAGCCGCTTCGCAGGTGTTGCTGCGCTTGGATCTTCATAGCCATAAGAAGCTGACCAATCTTACTATATAATAGTGGCATAGATACTTTTACACTTGGATATTCATATAAAGTTTTAACTTCTGATACCAACACCTCTACGTCTGCATTTGGATTTACACTGGGTTTAACCGATCTCCAAGGGGCCTAGTTTGAACCTATTACACCGTAGAGAAATGGTACCCATGTAGTGTTCCTAGATGAGAGAGCCATATCTACTTGGCCATAACATAGCCATATTTCACTGCTATCCTCATAGCTTCTTCGTTTCCACTTGGACTCGCATATCTTCTGCTCACTGCTATGGGGCCTATTGAACCTGGGACTCTGCTGGAGGCTCCTACTACTAGAACTAGAGTTGTTGATGCTATACGGGTTGGAGACTACGGCATTGTATACTACGCGGGGACGGCTGCTACGCTGGGACGATCTCTACGTATCTCACACTTGGGACTAGCGTATATACCTGCTACTACTTAAGACCTAGCTGGGATAACTCAACTAGCAGATCTCATACATAGCAGCTTGACCTAAGTTAGCGTAAGCACTTAGAACTGGGTTGTTGTGCTATGGGGCAGGTGTCTAAACTCGCATATAGCCGTTGAACTACTTGTCCTCAGAGAATATCTAGCCGGGAGAGCTCACTAGCGGAAACAACTTATCATAACAGCTGGATCTATAATCTATTTACTATAAGAGTTTGCATTTGCATCTGGGCTCCTGGGATTTATTGGAAACTAGGCTGGGATTGTATACTATGCTGGGCATGTGGAACCTGGGTCCGAGGATCTTATTTACTGGTGGTGCCTTATATAAACGTGGCATAGATATGTGGTTTAACCTCTCTCTGGATTTCCCCATATATACGTTGACCTTTAGTCGCAGCCCGTAGTTTCAGCCCAACAAGGTTAATCCCGCATCTAGACGTGTCCTAGGTCGTTAATCTATGATATCAATCCATAGATTCGGCAGAGACCCCGTCTGAGACTATATTGATTGGCATATATACCAGGTTGTTTCATATACGATGTTTGTTTGCATATAGACTTGTTCATAGAGCAGCCTCTACGACGTGGTTACTATATGATGTCGCCAGACATACGTTGCTCTCTGGCCCAGATATAATTTAACTACTGCCACTTGCCGCTCTGACGACTACTCTAAATGTTGCCTAGATCTCGCATGCATAGATATTTTTACACTAGCTGGACTAAGAGAATCCGCTCTAGGTGACTATACTTGGTCTGGTGCCTACCATGTTACTATATTATGTTGAACTATCCCACCTGGCAAAGAGAATAGCTCTAGTCTAGTCTCCTCTCCTTTGCCCCTACTAGGAGGATATCTAGGTGAAAGCCTTGTTAAAGCCAAGGTGACCCTGCTTGTTGACCGTGTCCAGGTCCAGTCCGAGACGTAGATATATGATCTCACCATATATGATCTCATGCTAGAGCCGTAGAGGCCCATCTCCAATCCACCAACAAGTGCTAGCAGCCTTGGTGCAAGCCAAATCTAACTAACTAGGTTTTGCATAACCCCAGTTTACACTTGGATTCGCATATAGACGTATTACTACACGATGTTGGCAGACGTTCTGGCCATGAAGCAAACCTAATTGCAATTGTTGCAGCCGGACACCTGCTACTACGACCTATTACTTACTATATGATCTCACATTTCTACCTGCTGGCATGAACCCGGACCTACTAGAACATATTAATATAGTATGTTTTCATCTCTACTTGGACCTGCTGGGACGAGGCTCCTCCTGGAGTACTTACACCCTAGAGTTTATGCCATACAGCCAGGCATCAATAATCTAGCTATATGAGCTTGCATGGAGACCTTTTAACTACGATATCGGCATAGATACTTTGACTTGCCTAGAACCGGAACTACTATAAGAAACTCTTTTTTAATGTTTCATATATTATATTGACATATCTACTTGGTCCTAACGCCCATGCTCTGGGCATCATGGAGCCTAGTTCTCACATTCAATCCAGGAATAAGTCGTTAATATATGATGTTTACATAGATAAGTTTTCACAGATGATGTTGCCATGTTCAACAGAGCTAAGAACAACTCTATAGATTTCGCATAGGCTCTACGGCTGGCTTTCTGGGCTCTTACACTTGAACTAGCAGCTGGAGGAGGCTCCTTCCTATAGGTGTCGCCATATGAGTTGTTCTCGGGCTAATGCAATATTAGTTGGATTCTCGCATGGAGAAGTTTAATCTCTGGATTGCCATGGAAACGTTGTTGGCAGAGTGAGTAGTGTCCCGTATGAGTTCGAACTAGTTGGTGCTGTCGATCCACTCAAGCCAGGTGGTGCCGATGCCAGAGCTGCTGGGTATGCTGGTTCTGTTGATGATGGGAATTATGCTCCTTCAACAGCTTATGGAAATGCTTTTTGAACTGGTGCTGCTTATTCTACTGCTTATGGAACAGCTACTGGGAGGAATGATCTTGGTTATGCTGTGGGTTCAACTTATGCCTCTTCTTTTTATTATCCGGGAACTGGTTATGCCTTTATAAGCCTTAAGAGAGCTAGAAAGATGTATATATAAAAGCATTCTCAGAAGCCATTTGCGCGTTATATAATGTGATTTTACTACCGTCATAGCATAGAAGTTTCTCCATCAACAACCAAGCAGCATATTTATTTATAGAGGGCATGTTAGTTCAAAATGAAGGGAATGAATGACAACTGAACTCTTATTATGTAGGTGGCTTATTCTAATTTGGCTGGTTACGTGTGGCTAGATACGTGGCTTATTATCATGTGGCTAGCTGCTACTCATTATGGACGTTTAATACTAGCTCATTATCGGGGTTCAATATCCTCTGGTTGCTAGCTAATCTTGTTGCTAGTTCAGTTAGGAGTTTGATGATGGGCACTTGCTATATTTTCACTATGAAATTAGTACCTAGTCAAGTTGGATTACGTATAGCAAATAAAGGAGCAGAACACGCGGAAGAAGTCATCACTATAACTATACAAGTTTATTCCTTCAATCACTATACAAGTTCCATTATTTAAGTTATAGGGTGTTTCGTATATTAAGCATTACTAATTATTTCCTATCGTGAAAGTCAGTATTAGTCTATATACGATGCTCACTAGACTACTAATCTTGAATTGATTGGATTGGCAGGAAGTTGAGTGGATAGATGATCGGATCCTTTATGACTTATCCGCTAGTTGCGTTTTTACTACGATGCATGCTGTAACTGGCTCATTACTTGATTAAAGATCCTAAACTTTTCAAAATAAAGAAAACAAAAAAATAATAGAGGAAAGCTCTGCAGCCACAGGGTGCAACACAGGTTTGACCTTATAGCATACAGAGAGACCGGAGCACCGAAGTGGTTGAGAAATGCGGTTCCCCTCTTACTTCGGGTTACCCTATGAGTTATTACATTTTTTAGTATCTATACGGATGGAGGGACGGACTGTACCTAATGTTCTATTCAAGGGTGTTTATCCTCTCGGTGGTAGCTCTGAATCAAGTGGGACCTTTTACCACCCACCTATTGATTCTTTCTTGGATAGATAGCTTGGATAGAAGAGATAGATAGCGCGCTTGGAGAGAAGGAATAGTTGGTTAAGTATCTCTATATACCATGCAGTCTGGTCATGCTAGATATTATATGCTTGGCTTACGACCTACTACTGCTTGGCTAACGACTGACAAAAGAACCACTAGTAAGTAAAGTAAAGTAAAGTCAGAGGAGGATACGGCACTTGCCGAGAAGACGGAGATTAGCTGAACTGCCCCCTATCCTTCTCCCATAAAAAATACCATGAATTCCGGTCTCTTTAGTCTTAGTTTAGTATTAGTATTGAAAGGAAATATAAAGTAAATAGAGTAAGTATTATTTGTAGTCTAATAGAAGGCGTAGGAAATATAAAGTAGAACAAGTATAGGAATAAGAATTAGTAGTTTGTAGAAGTAATAAAGGAATAAAAAGGAATAGAACCTCTTAATATTAATTAGCTTAGTAGGCTATAACTACAGTAAGCGAAGCTCTAACTAACCTATAAGATACAGAAGAAGAAGATAGAAGAATAATAAACCCTTATTTTATACCTTGGGAATTCATGAAGAGATAGACCATTTTCAATATCATTAGTTAGTAGCATGCATCACACAAATCTACCTTAGAGCTATTAGAGAGATGATGGTTCGAAAAGCTATACAAATTTCCCCTGGGGAAATGTGGGCCCTATCAGTGAGAAATAATTATAAAGGACCTACAGGGACCAACAGATGAAAGGACCTACCTTTTTGACTTTACCGTGCTACCCCAACCAGGATGATAATTAGCCTATTTCGGGATGTCCCCTTCAGTTGCTTTTTGAGTGTAACCCTATGAGTTATTACATTTTGAGGATATATACGTACAGGACTGTACCTATCCATGTCTCCGCGTCACATGTAGCTTTCTTTGTCTTACCTAACATCATGTTTTATCCTTAGCAATCTACCTATGCTCTACCACTACTGAACTGACAACAAGTGGTGATTCTCCTATAAATCTATCGTGATGGGGCTTACCTTCTTTATTTATACTCAGATAGAAGACGGAGGGGGAAGAGAAACTATTGTGTATGCTCAGTAGTAACCACAAATATTTTAAGGGCTCTGTTTCCCTTCAATTACTTCCGGGGTCGACCACTTGTTCATGTTCCCATTGCTTGATGATCGATCACCTTACCCACCCGGGAAAGGCTCTAAACTCGGTGGTGCTTTCAAGAGTGGTGTGTGTCACTGATAGATTCTTTGATTGCTTGGCTACGACCATGAGATTCTATGCCGGGCTACGACCTATATGAGACGAGTAGGAGATTCCCTTTGATTAGATGACATTATTAGGAAGGACATGATTAGATTATAGTTGCTTGTATATTACCTTGGAGATTGAAAGTTGATTGTCCCTTGTCAGCTTGTCCTTGCCTCAGGATGAGATGAAGAGTAGATCTATGCCTGTCCAACATGATCCATGATTTTCCGTGTATAATATGATATCACAATGCAGTTGGTTGCATCGCTATGAACAGGAAGCCATGTGAAGTAGCAGCTATTGGTTTAGCAAGTAACGGTTCAGTTGGAAACACTAGCAACAATATGGTAGGAAAGAGCAGCAAGTACCGTATGTTCAGTTAGAAAGGAACTAAAAAAAAGTAGTATATCTATGTTCACTAGCAATACTTGTATTCTTCCTTGCTAGGGTGTTCACACATTAAAACTAAACTAAACTCAACCATGATTCTGAGCTAAGATGATAGAAGCATGCATCGTATAATGACATCGCTACACATCCCTAACTTCAAAGAGAGCAAAAGCATAGCAATCTTATTTAATGATGCATCCTCGAAAGATGAAAGGTTTATTGGTGAAGTTAATAATGTAAAAAAAACAAAAATAGTTAAGAGTTAGTTTGGTTTCTCTTTGGATTGATCTTTGAGTTTACAGAGATGTGAAATGCGCCCCCCCGACCATAAGGGAGGATGCTTGAGCCCTTCCGGCGACTGAGGAAGCAAGCTGCTATAAATAAAAGAAATCGGTCTATCTCTTAACGAGTACTTGTCTCAATCTCTGTCAGGTTAGGTCTTCATCAGCATCTTTCACCTGTCTGATACATTAAATTATCCACCACGGATCAAAGAACCTCCTAATCCGTAAAGTTTGTATTAAGCATGCACATCGTATATATTGAACATAGTATACCAAGTAGATCATAAGATTTATGTAATCAAAGCACATCACAGTAAGTAAGCTAAGTACAAGCAATGGAGAAGCTGAGTACCCACTACTTATGGAATAAAGCATGATTAGTAACAAGTAACAAACACAGAAAGATTATATAGTATTCTAAATAAGAAATACATATGGGCTATATTAACTCACTAGTATCCCCTATTAATACGATATGAACAAGAGAGTAGAGTCCATTAATAGTAAGTACTTCTTTATTCCGTACAGTCACCACGGAGTTCCTAGTATGATGCAGATACTTGATTACAGAGAGACTGTAATGATCACAAAGCTAAGCTGTTTCATATACGAGGTAAGTTATAGTAGGATAAGTAAAGCCTTGTATTAGTACGTACCATATGTATTATTACAGTCATTTTTAGCTAATACTAAGTAGATCAGGAATAGTTATGCTAGTTAATCCAAGTAGTTATGTTGATTACTCTAATTACGTTGGTCTGTACGGGTTGAACATCAAGCTAGTTGTAGTGACTTACCCTATTAGGTTAGTTCCATTGATATTCCGCTTATATGGTAATGATACTAATATATATAATATTAGCAATGTTGTATAGCTAATTTAAGGAGTACTGGACTGGTATGTTTAAATAAGCTCTATACAACCCTATCTAACAAGGAGTAACCGTTGCACATAAGCTTATTCTAATACGATCATTGTACTTGCTGAGCTTGATACAAGAAGTAAACCCATTCATTCTGCCAGGAGGAATACTCCAAGTAGGGGAGGGGAGGCATCCTATTCATTCACCTTTTTTACTACCCTTCCCTTATGAATTCTTCTTGGTCCCATGTATTAACTTCTGAGTACCACGTATCATCTTCTGGTACCACGTATTATTGTCCCGGCCGGATACGATTCTGGATTACCTACTGCTTGAGACGAAGAGCCTTTAGGACCTGCTACCCACCTAGAGCTTCAGCCAAGGAATGCTTAGTTAGTTATAGCTTACGGGCCAGCCAGCATACCGTTGATTAATGAAGGAAGGAAGACAGCATTGCTAGGAGATGCTTTTATCACAACTTGCTTAATGAATGCTTAGTTGGTACAGCACCAGGATATTGAATCTTTTACCTATACCTTATGACTCTTGGTACCACGTATTAACTTCTTGGTATCACGTATTACCTACTAGTACCGCCGAGGAGCCCATACGAGTTAGGAATTAGAAAACACTGCAGAGATAGTATTGACTTTATTAAGCCCACCTTGCTTTTATAGACTCTACCCACCCACTCACTCTATTCACCTAGAGATACAGCCCATAATACGTTGCATAGGCACTAGCATATTCACCAATCCTTGCCTCGCCTTATTAAGAATTATGGGTAAACTTTTCACTTATGGATACTGCTATTAACTATTGTTACCACCGAGGAACCCATACGATATGATTCAGCAATTAGAACTGCAGAGACCTACCTGCCGCCTCTGCTACCCATCGGAAAACCTAGCACCTGTAGCCTTATACACCGAATTCATCGCTTAAGAGGTAGGGACTGCTAGAGACCTTTCACTTTTATAAGCGGCATGGGAGGGATAGCATTGCATGATACAACCTTACCTTTAGTACTACCCAGCTTCACACACTACCACTTTATCGGCATAGACCTTTCCACGCATTAGCTTATTTACCCTCGATACGTAATTTATGAAATCACACTTGATTTATCACAGATCTGCTGGGTCACACTACGACGGGTACCACTGTTCCCACTGAGCGAAGTGAGGAGCCGATACGATACTCGGAATCCATTAGAAGAACCCACTCTTGCCCTTTCATTTAATGCATGCTACCTCTCTACTTGATTAAGAATTTATCGCTTAGTTGCGTGGGTGGGACTGACTGCTACAGAACTTCTCTTCTCAGGGCCGAATGGATCACCTTACATCCTATTACCCTACCCACCTTTGGATGCCCTATACCACTTAATCAATGAAGCGCTTAGAAATACAACCAGAAACTCGGCATGGCATAGCATGATACAACCTTCTTACCCTTTTATACCTTACCTTCTTTGTTTACTTATTACCTGCCCACCTATAGATATATTCCCCTATACCACTTGCATGCATGAAGTGCTTAGGAGGCACTGCTATTACCTTCTCTTAGAAGGACCGGATCAGACCAACCCCTTCTTCTTACCCCCTTACTTCTGTGTTTCCTAACTACCTTTACACCGAAAGACCTATATGCTCTAGAACACTTAGATTAATTAATCACTTAATTAGTTGGTACTGCTGGCTGCTATTAACCCCTTCTCTTCTCAGGACGCAGACTACCTTACCATACTTACTTTGGATGCATCAGATAAGAATGCTTCGTAGTGGATGGAGGGGAGTGAAAAGGCAAGGCGAAACAAGGAAGGCGGACATGGATGGCAGCAGGGCGCCTGGCAATCTTGCTAACTGGGACACAAGCTCATAAACTGCTGAAGCATATCAGAAAATTAACTGCCTTATAAATGTAAGCATACTGGTGAATTAACTACCTAGTCTCGAAGAACCTACAGCCTAGTATTTGTGTGATGGCTCCCATCCCTATTGTTAACCATCCCACCAGTATTGTATCACCTTATTACCTTGTAGACCTGACCTATAATTTTTATCGTCCCATATTATGAGTTATAGTAATTACATATTATAAGGAGTGCTAGTACCTTTGTACGTATTGTTGCTTTATTGCGCTCGTTCCATCCCGTAGTATTTGGTTTAGTACGACAGACGACTGCCCATACCGTCCGTACCTGCCTTGAATAAATGAACAGCCGTCACAGCCTTTACGTCCTTCCGTAGCAGCCTGTCCTATCCGTCACAGCCTTTACGTAACTGCCTGTTCTAGACGTTACTTAATTTACTGTAACATACTATATGGCCCATTCCATCTGTACCATTCCATCTGTCCTATACCTGAGGAGTAGCCCCAGGCCTGAGGATTTGCCTGTACTATCCTAGACGTAACTTACTGTACTATCCGTAACTTATGATTAGCCTGTCCTAGCTGTAACTTATAATTTGTTTCAATATGTGCTAAAATTATGATCCCGCCTTGGCTGCCGTCATGTCTACAGATGGTAAGTGCAAGCTATTTAACATCTCTGCGGAAGCCATATCCAGTATCTTAACCATACCAAGGGGTACCCTTGCCATTTCACTAGAGGCATGTTACAATTACTATAAAGGGTGGGATCAGTAGAGGAGGATAAAAGTGACAGAAAAAGACTGAAAAATCCTAAGCATAACCTATACGTCCCCTCCCATATAGGACCAAGGATTTTCCTCTTTCCTCCATGGATCCAGGAAGCTACAGCCACGTTTACCTTAATACTAGGCAGAGATGATGATAAAACATATATGGAACTATGCTTGCCCTATTGGACTAGTACATGGCCAAGCCCCCTCCTTCAAGTATGCGGATTTAATCGCTCAGGGGATTAGGCAGCAGTTGGGAAGTTATTAAGCTGATAAGTCTAAAAGAAAAAATAACACATTGGATGGAATTGATGGAATTATGGACCCACTTAAGTTCGTTAAGTCTATTGGTGAGGAGGTAAGTCCTTGGTGAGGGGCGAGGGACGTTAAGTGACTCACTCTAAGTGGGTGAGGGTTTGAACACTCAATTGACATAGGAGATAGAGGTACGTGTTGTGACTCGCCCGAGTTAGGAGGGCGAGGTACATGTTGTGTTGTGACTCAACCAACGGGCAGCAATAAAGGGGATCGGATCTCTCCAATGATCAGTGGAAGCATTCGGCTAAGCTAAGCAGGTACCATTGTTTGTTTGAAAGATTAGGTTTATGGGTATCCAAGAAATTAGAATCCAAAGATTTCCTCCGAAGAAGAAGGCCCCACTTCTATATTTCTACCCACTGGAGCTTATTCTTTACCTACATCCGAAGCTCCGGGGCTACCCCCTTACTTACTCTCCTATCACTGGGGGTTCGAGACAAAGAGAGAGTAACAACTGCAAAATTTGGGAGGTAGGGGCTAAGCTAGGGCATCCCTACCCGCTAGGTAACTAACTGTTGTTGTAAAAGCTCTCTCTGGTTGGAAACCCCGAATAGGTATTTTGTTCGTGCTATTCCCGCCCTTCCCGATAGGTATTTTGTTCTTTCCTCCCCTGCTAGGGTTTACTAATAATGTTTCTAGGCTCCTGGGATATCCTATTTTCACAATGCTTGGTTCTATGAAGGACTTCTTCTAACAATGCTCCTGGGCTTTCAGGCTATTTGAAAAATGCTCCTGGGCGGGCTCCTGGGCTTCTAGGATTCATTTAATAGTGAACCCAGGCTCCTGGGCTTTATATTAAAAGCTCTTATAACTAGGCTTGGTTCTGTCTCTTTGTCCCTCCAGGCTAATCAATCTTAAGCTATTAAGCCAGTTGCTAACGCACGCTTATAATTGTAATAAAAGCAAAGGTTATAATTAGTATTCGTAAGGTAGACATGCGGAGGTATAATAAGCTGTGGGTAGGCATGCAAAAGGATAATAATCTTCATTCGTTAGGTATAATCTAGTTCGTGTTTTCCCCGCCCGCTGAGCACACCGTCCCCACTAGAGCACAAAGCTGTTGGCTTTCAATCGTCAAAGCATCCTCCCGTCAAAGGTAACTAACTCACTTTGCATCCGTCCCCGCCCGTGCTGTTAAACTATCCCCGCAATGGCTTTCTCAGTTAGCCACGACGGTGCCCCGCCCTCAGCAATTGAATAGCGAAGCGTCCCTGTTCTTTCATTGTTCCACTATTTAGTAAGGGACCTGTCCTTTGGTACGCACACTATTTCATCGTAATAAGAGAAAAATAATAAGAAGGCTTAAAGCAACCTATTGGTTGTAAGTTTGAAGCCATCCCCCCCCCCGGCACAGGTTCTAACCATTCTCACTAGAGCACTAAGTGTTATCTTTAATATGTAAATAATTTGTCGGAGCCCCCCGCAAAATAATCATAATTAATAAGTAGTTTTTAAGCTATCTAATCTATCAGTAGGCGCTCCCACTCTTTATTGAATTATAGAATGCTTCTGGTAGGCACGCTACATAATCTCATTATAAAAGTTATAAAAGCTCTCTCTATATCAACGCCCCCTTGCCTCTAGCCATCCCTCTCTCTGTAAACGGGTATCCTCTGTAAAGGGGTAGGGTGCCCTATATGGCTTCGTCGTAAGGTAAGCATGCAAAGGTTTAACAAGCTGTGGTAGGCATGCAAAGGGGTATAAGGCGGTTCTAACGAACAAACCCGCCATACCCGCTCATTGGCCTTTGATGAACGACCTTTTATTTACTTATTGTGAACCTGAGCTGGAGGCCGTGACAGAACTATACCCTGTTGGACACTCTCTCTAGATTATTGAACCTGTAACAAGAGCCGGGGATCGTGCCAAGAATTATACCCCGACATGGTTGGTACCAACGATACTATGTATGGTAGGCAGTACAAAAGGGATCATAACTTCGTTGTCAGTGTTAAGAATGTATAGGGCCTCGGAAAAACCCGGATATGGGGGATAAATTGAGAGAAAAGAGCTTTAGGTTACCTATATAATATTGTCTACCATTGGCAGAGGAAGGAGCCATATATTGGGGATATATCCGGGGGTTTATTGCTATATATTTATGCGCTCGGTCGGGAACTCCACTCACTCATTACTTAAAGAACATGCTCTTTTACTTATGCCTTACGGGGCTCACGGGGCATACTTATTACTTCTTCCTCACGGGGCCGGTTCAGAGGTAGTCATTTAGGGAAGTGCCTTTATTGTAAGGTAATACAAATAACCCGGCATTTCCTTCTGTTAGTTAGGTCGACTTTCTATATCTGATTGGGTACTTGTGAATGCAATATTGATCTGGAGGTAGTTCTTGGGGGAAGCGCTTTGACTGCGAGGTAAGATCAATAACCCGACCGACCATTTCCTTCTGTTAGTAAGTCGGCTTTACAAACTGAATCCAAACCTGTGGGTTTCTCTCGGCTTCCTCGCCCTCCAAATACTTCTTTATTACTCGATTTATAGTGGTCGAGAGCCTTCTTCCTCACCCTCAGCGGACGAGCAAGAAATACCCTTAATTTAGAATATTTCCAAAATGAATGCACAAGTACAACAGGCACTACATACCATTCGGAACAAGATAAAAGCTCTCTGAGATCGTCACCACGTTCCTTCCCCCTTTCATATAGGTGACTGAGTTTGGTTGTATATGCAGAAACAACATTTCACAGGTCAGTGCCATCTTAAATGAAAGCCGATCAGATATGGCCTATACCATATTTTGCAGAGATTGGGGATAATTCTTATAAGCTGGAACTCCCCCCAGAGCTCGGCATCCACCCTGTCATCAATGTGAATCAACTCAAGTTGTATAAATCACCATGGTTTGAAGAAGAAGTTCTGATCTCCCATCCAATTCCCAACATACCAGACTTTTTCACTCCATTAGCGGATGATACACTATTGGATGTTCACACTCGAACGACTCGTCAAGCCATGGCCACCAGCAACTTAATCGACATGAAAGAAAATAATTTCATTAACGTATATTCAGGGCTTAAATAAGTTCTTTTCCCATAATTGAAATAACTAAAGCAATAAATTACTAAAGATAGACATTTTCAAAATGCAAAAGCAATGGCTGTAACTTTATTTCATCAATGCAACAGAGCTTATAGTTTATTTACAGAAATATTCTGCCGTTATTTAACACGAAACAGAAAAGGCACCGGGGATTGGGCTGATTTAGAGCTTTGTCCTGGGTTTTTACACATATCCATAAAACCAAAACGTTCCCAGGAAGAAAAGAAATGGCATTGGGGGGGGTTAGTTTACCTCTGCCTTCACCATTCTTCAAAACTTAGGTAGAATGCCACAGGGGGTTTATTCACCACTAGCGCTATGGCATTTTTCATTCAAATATCTTCCCGAATGGCACACAACGGGTCTAAAGAAAGAACGTTGTTCTTTCCTATGCTAATCTGGCATCTGAGCTCATACAATTATTACAGTCTCCCTCTTAGGCATGTAGAAAGAATAAGAATGATGGAAGAAAGAAGAATAGTTACTTGCTTTGCGCGGAAAGAGTCGTTTTACAGGAAGATCAATCTTGGCCTCCTTGCTTCAATTTTTGCCCTCTTCTACTGCTGATTTGAACCTCTAATCCTTGCCCTCCCTTTGGTCAAGCAAGCCTTTCCTTTCACAATGATAATTTTTTTGCATTTTATACACCGGTGGGAGAAATATGTTAGTCCCAAAAAGAAGTTACAACCACCTTCCTCTCAACCAATGAGAAGGCCCGCTTTATGCTTTTGTAAGATTATGTAAGAATAGAAGCTTCTATAACAGAAACCGGAGAAGCCATAAGGTAACCAGGAGGGCAGGGGGACAGGGACCAGAAAGCGAGTAGACAGAATAGCTCTACAGCCTAAACAATATAATATTTGCCATGCCCTTTTGAGTGGGTCCGGTACTTATTGTGAGGGGGGCCATGTTTCCGTCAGTTTTCTTCCGATTCTTCAAAGGGCAGCACGGGTTCCGTTTCCGAAGACGAGCGAGGCGTGGGCGGGTTCAGCTAGCTCCGGTTGCTCCAATTCCAGGAGTTAAGGCTACATGCATGTTTCATTTTAATAGTCAGGCAGCGCATATAATATCATAGTTGGGCAGCACATATAACGATTCCACAAAGTGGTAGATAGCGCTACCCTAATGTACAGTTAGTTAATTAGTTCGTTGTTAGTTAGTACATTATCTTTACTTTTTCTTTTCTGTCACAGCTTGGAGCTATTACCCTCGTAGGATTTTATGAATGTATCCTACCATAGGGAGTATTGGTAGAGTATCCAGGCTTGGAGCTATTATCTTCGTGGGATTTGACGCTTGTACAAAAGAAGAAGGGAGTTATTTAAAAGCACCTAACCGAGATCAGTTAGGTAGGCCTGCATTACCACTATTCTTTCCTCCTCCATATCCTCCTTGGACCCCTCCTTTGGTCGATCCAATGTTCACCTCCTCCACCCGGAAGGAGCTCCTCTTGAACTACTCCATCAATGCCTGCATGGCATGATAGTTTTCTATGGAATGAGTGTTCACCCTGCAAAGATCATAGATAATGGTATTTGGGTCATCTATAGCATCACGAAGAGATGTGGGGGCGGTCGTAGGTCCTGTAGATATCATAGTATTAACTTTCTATGTTGCCTGGTAATCTAGTTGGTGGTGGCATCAGGTTAGGAGCCATAACCCAAATTATCAGTGAAGGACAATTGTTCACTGTGTGACCCTCTGTTATACACACAATGCACCAAACTTTTTCCCTTCTTGCCTTGGCACAGTTCATTTCCTATATTTGTTCTATTAAGGCCAACAACTATGACTGGAATTGAGCAAGCTCATGAATCACACTAGTTGAGGGAATAGCCACATTGCCTTCTCTGGTCACTCCTAGATACCCATTCATTGATTCAATCTTCATAGCCTACGTGAAGGCCTCTCGCTGGGTGGTCCACTTTTATTGCATCAATGGTACTCTGGTCAAGGGAAGAAGACCCTGAATTAACCACTCCTTATGTTCAGTGGATTGTGTAAGATATTATGTTGATCAGGTTAAGGAAGCATTAATTTTACTCTTAGGTACTCTTGCCAATTATTTGTTTGATCTCCTTCAGCTCAGTGCAACTCGTTTTATTTTAGTTTGGCCTCTTAAATCCCCCGAGGAGGTTTTCATTGTTATAATTTCTTTCTTCCAGGGAATACCAGCCATAAAACTTATTTTATAGTATTCCAAGGTCCAATGGCGCCTGTGAAAGGGTTTCGCCCTTAGGTTTTTTTTAGCGTGATGTAGCTGGAAGATAAAGAAGCTATAGGTGTAGGTGACATAGTGACCTCACTAAAAACCTCCAAATTGAATTGCTTTAGTAAATCTTTGAGAAAATCATCCTTGGACAATGGTTTCTGATATAACCTCAATCAATGTTATTAGCCATTAGTGGGGTTATTTCCTCATCAATGGTACGAAGTTGAACAAAACCATTTTTTGTAGGGAAAACTACCTAGCTGGAAAGGCTGATCCCTCAATGTGTTTAAGTTAACCAATAGATTGAACTAAATCCCTTGCCTACCCTTCCCAAAGATATAACATGCATTTTGCTAATAAGCAATAAAAACTTAATATAGGTACCTGGATACCGATGTTTGTCCCTCGCTCTTGAAGTTGATGCCTCTATCTTTGATTCCTGCTCTAAACACTCAGTTCATACACCTGCACACACAGAAACAAGAAACACCTTTCTCATTGATCAAGTATATGAGTATTCATTACAAAACTAGCATGCATTATAAAAAACATCGTTTACAATTTAGACCATAAATCACCATCCAAGATTCATAATAAAGTAAACAACGATAATAGATGAACACATGAATTTGGTTGGGGGAAAAAAGGTATATTTATTTAATTGCATGAACAAAGTATAGTCGTCTAAGATACCTGGTTATCGCAGACAGTACTTCCTTCTCCGTTCAATTTAGAATTTCAATTTCAAACTTTGGTCTCTGGATGGGAAGCTAGATAGAATGCTGGCGGGATGGGGAGCTCTGGGGAGGGTGCTGTTGGCGGGCTATGTGCCTGGCGATATTACTTACGTGCTTCTTGCTCGCTAGATTAATAAAATTTTGAAATCCTTCTTGGGTGCATGTGTACTTCATTCCACCCAGCCTGCCGGGGGAGGGGGGTTGTTCCATTCCCTATTATGCGTTGCTCTCGCTGTCTTCGTTGTTGTGGTCGTTTTCATCTGGCTTTTTTTTTCATTGTTGTGCTCGTTGTGGAGTGTTGGCTTCGGTGTGTGCACGGGGTCCAGTGGGTCCGGTCGGCGGGGTACGGCCTTCGGTTTTTCCGGTTCGGATTCTTTTCCAGTTCGGGGGTGCAGAGTGGATAGGTTTTGTTAAATGTTCTATTTTTGGTCCCGATTCCTTTTCTGGTATCCAGTTTCAGGGTCTTAAGCTCCTAGTTCTGTGCATCCGAGCATTGATATACATTGTGTGTAACATTTCATTTCAAAATCAGGTTGGAGGAGGTACTACTATCCAATAGATATTTTTATACGGTTTTATCCAAGCAGGCAGGAGAGGGATAAATAAAGGTTGTAGAGCAGTTCCTAAATAGTTTTAGGCGTTTCTCATTTCTTAAATGTTGGTTCTAAGCCAAAGGGTGTGCAATTCCGGCAAGGCAGGTTCTTTAGTTAACCTGTAAAGAACGCTGGGGTATTATCTAAGTAAGGTTAGCGGTTTATCACAGGATGTCAAGCAAGGTCCTATTATGGGTGGTTGTTGAGTTGTATTATTCAAGCGAAGCATAAAAGGTATAATTCCTTCGGTAAAGAGTAGGTGGGTGAGTCCAGTGCTTTTGAGATGATTATTAGTTGAGGGCGGCCCATGAAGCGTTAAAAATCCCCTAAAACACTTAACACATGGGAATTTCAGTAACCAAGAGTGAGAGCGAGGTACGAGCTTGCTTTATTCGTTTGGGGTAGAGGTCCTAAACAAATAGAGGACTAGAAGAGTTATAAATCCACAAGTGAAAAAGGGAAGCAATGAAAAATCCCCCTTTCTTTTTTTTCCTCCCTCTTGTATCAGGCCCTAAAGCTAAGGATAGAGGCACAATAATAGCGGGGCATGCATTCTGACATAATATATATATAATAATATAGCATTGTCAATAGATCATCGCCTCTCAAATGGAGGTTTTTGAAAGTAACGGAGGTTTAAACTATCTTTATATTTCAAGCCAATTAGTGGAATCAATTTTGGTGAGACCCGAACGAATAAACTGCGGTGATCCATATAATAAGGGATATTCTTGTTGAAGCTATTTGCTGAAGCAACCATTTTTTTCTGGTAAAAAAAACGCTTCTTTTTATGTTCTCGAAACACTCCCCCTCACTTTAATTAATTCTAATTTCGTGATACATTCCCTGGTGGTATTCCTAAGTTTATAATAACCCAGGGATCCTTACTACCCATTTAATTCAGCCTATATAGTTGACCCTTGTCCTATTTCTGTCGGGAGCAACTTTGTTCCTAAGTAACTATTTGGGTGGGGGGGGTTCACTCAGCTTCGTTTGACCTAATCCTGCTTTTAACCTCGGACGGAATAATTCTATGGAATGGGGATCCTGGCATCGATATGCATCTACTTATGCTTTCAGTAAAACATCCTACATTACGTTATTATGCTTTCTGTTCCACCCCCATTTTTAACCCATCCTCTTTAAGCACCTATCTTCCCATTATATTATTTATAATGTACCCACCCCTTTACGCTTTCTGGAAGGAAACCATCCCCCATTTACCTCTCACACCTTCAGGAAGGAAATACCCATAGCTCTTATTGTGTGGGGGTGGGACAGGCTACGAAAACAAATACAGCAACGACGGCAACGGAAGCTACAACGACAGATACCACGAACGGACGGACAATGGCCAACTAACCTAGTTTTAGCTGAGGTGAGCCAACGGACGGATCATATATACGTGTTAGATAGAACAGATAATAGGTTTATTATGCTTGCCCAGGATCAGTAAACATAGGTGGTAGGTGTTTTATGCAAAGGTGGACCAAGACTTTTTTCTGGTGCGTGGTTTATCCTATCGCGCCCCCATGACGAGTAGAAAAGGATCGCTACAGATTGATGCCCCGCTTTACCTGGCATACTTGGATCAGAATCGGAAAAGCAACATGTTCGCTTCCAACAGATTTGAAAAAACCTACTCATTCATGTCATGGATTTTTTTTAATGAAAATGATAGTTCAGGATGTCCGAGGCATAATCCTCATCAGAACAGTGAAATGGATTTTCTTCAATATAAACCATACCCCTTTATAACGTTTATATCGGATAAACAGGATCTAGCCAACATTGAGGCCCATTAGCCATAGTACTTGCCTTATATACAGGCCGTGGGATAGCCTTCAGTAAGTACACTTGCATTAGAGCACCTGGGATAGCCATCGGTACACTTGCATGAGAATGTTGGTGGGAGAGCCATCGAGGTCACTTGCTTTAGGCCGTTGAGTTAGTTAGTCCAGTTACACATTACAGCTTACACAATTGAGCCATATCCGATACACACACAGCTGAGGTTTTATATATGTAGATATACACAACACAGATTAAGTTATTAGGTCCCATAGCACGAGGCCTGGAGGACACACCATAGAATAGAGGAGGCCCGGACAATAGATAGAGGTCTTTACACACTATAGAGGCCTTCACGAGTGAATAGAGGTCTTGAATAGAGAGGGAGGCCTGGACAAACAATAGAGGAGGCTATGACTGATCGCTAACGCGGGTTTAGGAATAATGAGCGACAACGCCTTGACCCCTGTTCCAGCGCTACCCTCGAGAAACACCCGGGAAAAGGAACCTGACGAATTGACGAGACACTGGATGCATTGTGGAAGCTGCCGCTAACCGAGGCTGTATTATCACAAACAGCTAACATATGTATGTAGTATAGGTGCTCATCTTACGGTATATGAAAGAAAGTAGGTAAACGAAATGGGCCCTTACATTGCACTCTTCAAAAGGAAGATAAGTGCGAATAGGTTTTATTTGTTCTCATAACCTTAAAATTATGGGGGATGGAAGAAGGTAAGCGTTACAGTAGGGGTCCTTATAAATGACCTCAGATTAATACAATGACGACAATGAGTCAGTTAGGGTGACCTTTCTTCATATGCAGATGTAATCGGTTGCAGGTATAATCGGTCCTTACCCTGCGCTTACAATGAAAGATAAGGTAGTAGTCCTTACCTTCTAACGCCACCGCTTATGGCTATTAACTCTTGAAGAAAAGCAGTCAGATCAGTACCAGCCTTAATCTATATCACCTCACCAGGGCCTACCTTACCGCGCAGTCTGCTTAGGTTCCTACTTTTTATAGAAATGATATTAGTAAATAAATGCCAGATACTACTAAAGGTACACGTCGTTCCCTCAATTAAGAATTGGTACAAGTACGTGATCACTCAAAATCTGTGAAGCGAATCAATCTCTATCAGGCTTTGTCGAGGCAAATAAAGAAATAAAGCTTTTTCGAGGTCCCCTATCTGACAGTAGCTTCTGGTCTCCATAATAGGAGGTGGGTGCAATCGGATCTTACCTTATGTTTACGCACACAGATACTCACATTGAACGGAAGATAACTTAAGTGAAGGAAGACTGAACATGAAGACTGAACAAAGTAGCTTAGATTAATTTGAAAAACCGTTGAAATGGAAAGGCTTGCTTGACCAAAGGTATACTTGCTTGACCGAAGGGAGGGCAAGGGAGGGCAAGGTCATTTTAACATGTTTTTATCGCTACTTAACGCAACTCTGCAGGTGCTATCTGATCCTCATATGTTTCAAGTCAATAGAAAAGATATAGAAAAAATCCTCCCCAACCTGGTCGATGCAATTCTATGATGCAACCATATAACGCAGCAATCTTATAATGCAGTCTTATGATACAATATTATGACGCAATCTTATCTTGTTTTATAATATATAACCTTTTTAGTAATTTGAGTAATGGTTAAAGTCCCCTTCAAGCAAAGGCAAGCCTTAGTTACCGACTTCCCTGTCTCTTACCCGAATGGAAGGTTCTTGGTCCAAAAAGAAAATGTGTATGCTGCTTTGGTCCCCACCTGATGACTCAGGTTTTCACGAAAGCAATAGAAGGAAGGGTTTAAGGAAAGATACTCACCTTAAATTAAGTATATAGGCTGCTTGCTTTAAGGATTATTTCGTATGCACGCGCTCACCACTCACTTGAATGAAAACCAATCTTATTCATTAAAAAAACTTACACAGATGCTATACCAACTAAGTGAATGAGGAAGAAATGGCTCTTTGTAACCTATGACGAGAAAAAGAGTGGCTCTCTATAAAACCTGTTTATTTAAAGCAATTAATTCAAACTTAAAATTAGTAAGGTCCTGATGGAAGTCGGGTGATGGTTAAAAGATGTCGGGTGAAATACAAACGTATTGATTCGAGCTACACCTCCGGAGAAGAAGAAAACCTTCCTACCTGCCGTATAGTCACGACCAACTACCAAGAAGAATCTATTTCTGTAGTACCGGTGCTCATCTTACGGTGAAGGGGAAATGCAGCTTATGAAGGAAAAAGAGTAGGTAAAGCAGTGGGTCCTTACCCTAGGCTTTTTAAGGAGGAAGGTAGGTGGAATTGTTCCCTTTACGCTGCTTACAAACATTCATCCTTTTAGAAAAGTGATTTGTAAATATAAGCCAACCAGCAAGTAATCATATATTCTCTTTCGATCTCCATCTGAGCCCACCTGACCTGAGTATGCGCCTTAGCGTTCCGTTCTGCATCACCCGAATCTGCCTCACCGGAACATGCCTTACCTATATCACCTTAATCTACCTCACCTGTCTCACCTTAGTCTGCCTTAGGATCCTGCCTTACCAGAACCTGCCTAATCTGAGTCTGTCTTAAAAGGTACTGCCTTACAATCCAGCCTTACAATTAAGTTTATATATATAGAGGAAAGTCTCGAAACGATCAATAAAAAAGTAAGTAGTCAGTTAGAAACTAAGTAAGCCATGAGTATCCTCCCCTTTACTATTCCTTCTCACCTAGACACTGGCCGGGAAGGACAGCCATCCAGGAGAGCGTGAAGGGGTATTTGAGAGCAGCAAGCATCTCTTGTGGGGGCAGCGCCAATGGTGCTATAAGAAGCATCAAATGGCTGGCAAGCAAAGGATACTCGGGTCCCCAAGAGGGGAGGAGAGTAGGGAGGGAGAAAAGCGAATGAAAGGCTATCGCAAATCAAGTGCGATCGGATTCCCGGGAATAAGATGTTCTGTTTTGGGGATACGATACATTGGTTATCCATGAAGCCCTCCTATCATCGCTCCTGCCATCGACCGAGATCGAGCGATCCAATAGTGCATGCAATCATCCGCATATCGAGCGTACCGGATATCAGAGTTCTTCCAAACATGTCGAAGTACCTCCTCGTCCAATTAATGAAGGTAGATATTCGCTAGGGGCGGAGAGACCACCGAGCCCTGCGCAATTCCTTTTTTCCTTATTCGTACAATTTCCAACGTTCCCTCTTCATCTTCTATGGGCGGGCACCAAACCTCTCCATCAGTTCCAGGGGGGATTTGCCGTATATTCCTCGCCTGCCTTAAGGTGCTCAGCATTTCCCCGGTGTCATCGGAACATCTCACCACGTCAGCGTCCTCCCAGTATTCCGACATTTCTCCGACGCGTGACACCTCCTTCCTGGTCTGGAGCCACGGGAGCATGGGTGCACTATAGCTCCAAGGACCAACCCTTAACGCTGCTAGCGAGCCCCTCGGAATAAGCGGGCCGTGAATAATAATGAAATAGCTTAAATAATAATAATAAATAGGGTTGAGCAGTAATAATGAAACAGCCCCTCAACAGCATTCATGACCTTTTAATAGGGAGGGGAACTCAATAGACCTTCTGGACTATCCCAACAACACCAGCTATGGCGTAGCATACATGAGCCCAGCCTTGCTCTTATTTGGAATAAGTAGTTGGCAGGCAGGCAGGCGAGCGAGAGAAGTTCCGCTATCAATGGTGAAATGACTCCCTATCAAAGCAGCTATCAGTGAAAAGATAAGCTAGCGTGTGCTCCCGGAACCGGAAAAAGCTATATGACTCTTGGAACCGGAAAAGCAGCTCTCCCGCTTCGATTGCATTCTAAGCAAATAATAATAATAAATAGGGCAGCAGGCCTCCATAGAATGCTATAATTCATTATCAGATGCAGCTACCGGGGGGGTGTATTAATGTTTATATTAGGCGCCGCAATTAATAATAGTAGGGCGGATATTAATAATAGTAGGGCTTAATTTATGAATTTATAAGTAGGCCTCACCTTAAAAGAAATAAATGGCCCTCAACATACACCATTTTGACTATCAGGGATGTTTACGCATAGATCTATAAAAGGCATAATAAGGTTGTAGTTATCACTCATGTTGCTCCCTCGATAAAGGTGGGCGTGTATGACTATTATACAGAAAGCCAAACCCCTGCTCTATTATTGTCGAGCTAGCAGGGCTACAAAACGTTACAGATCAAAGTTTTCCCCCATTAACGCATGTTGCTCCGTAGTCATACAACGATAGTGATATGGATAGGCCTTATATGTATCCCATTGTCCCGTTCAGGTCCACAGATTTTATCGTATCATATTTCCCCTTAGATAATAGTAGGGATTTATAAGTAAATATAATAAATATATGACTAACTCAACTACAGTGGGGTTCCTCATCTCCTAAGTATAATAGTAAAGGGATCAAAGTCTTAATAAGAGGGGTATCGTGGCTGATATACAGGTGGGTAATATCGGGATTGGGCTTCTATCCAAGCTGCAAGATCCCGCTATAAAAGGCAAAATTATGCCCAACCTTCAAATGACTAGAAGACAGACCGCTACGGGTCATATGTACCGAGGAAGGGCGCCTTGGGAAACATGGTAGCAGACAAACCCTAACTAAAATAATTGCCATAATTATTATTCCCCCCCTCCCGGCTTATACTCGCTGGAATTCCTTCCTTGATTGATTCAAGGTGGGCCATAGAAGAATGAAAGGTTGGGCGGCGTTTCATCACTTTATCCCTTTTCTTCAAATACGGGGAGGATGGTGGGTAAAGGTGGCTTGTCTATGCTAAGGCTCTGGACATGAATAGTAAAGGGGGTTTTCGAATGCTGAGAATGAATATAGTGGGGTGGGCGTAAATGAATAAACGAGCAATATAACAAGGAGCTCGAGAGTGAAAAGAAGGAGTAGCAGATGTATCTCGTGGAGTAAAAAGGCAAAAATAGGCAATATGGGTTAATAAAAAAGTGAATGTTCA